>JANTPZ010010173.1:0-12801 GCA_025593235.1 Vachellia pachyceras | reverse complement strand
ACGACGACGGCAAGCAACTCCACGAACGACGCAAACGACGGCAAAGGGGGAGGGGTCGCGAAACGGCGAAGGCAAACGGACTAGGGTAGGGGAAGGTCGGACGGCAAGGGGGAGAGTGGGGTTGGGGGAATGTTTGAGAGGCAAAAGATAGTTGAGACGGGAGAATGGGCGAAATAAAGGGCGCACCTACGGCGCCCTTTTCAAAAGAAAAGGCGCCGTAGGTGCGCCCTTTTTGAAATTCAAAAAGGGCTCCACCCTACGGCGCCCTTTTTTACATAGAAAGGGCGCCGTATGGCGCGCATAATTTTCCGCCTCCCCTTTTACTTCATTTTTTAAGAAAAAGGACGCGAATTTCAATAGCAAAAAGGCTGCTCTGTAGTAGTGATCCCCTTCCTTTCACCGTACTCTAAATTCGTTGTTACATGGATATAGGCCACACATTGTTGTTCTAGTGGAACCAAGGATTTCAGGGCGCCAAGCTGATGCAGTTATAAGGAGAATAAATTACCCAAATTCCCACAGGATAGAAGCAACAGGTTTTTCTGGTGGAATTTGGATTTTGTGGAAGGATACAATTCACCTTAGGATCATCCAAAATCAAAAGCAATTCATGCATGTATCTGTCACAGAGCCAGGAGTTAATCATTCTTATTTGCTCACTGCGATCTACGCCAGCCCAAACCCCTTCTTGAGTGATCACTTGTGGAGAGACCTTAAGAACTTGCAAGTTTCTCCTGCAGTCCCGTGGCTCCTGGCAGGAGACTTCAACGCTACTGTTCATGCTGCTAAAATGTAAGGAGGATCTAGTAGAATGAAGCAGGGTTGTCGTTCTTTTAGAAACTTTATTCAAGGCATTGGGCTTATGGATTTGGGTTATCAAGGCCCACAATTCACTTGGCAACGTATGGGTCTCATGGTGCGCTTTGATAGAGCCTTGAGTAATCAACAATGGCTTACTAATTACCCCAACAATGTGGTTATGCATTTGCCTAGAATTAAGAGTGATCATATACCTCTTCTTATTACTCACGTTGGGAACCAGTGCAAAGTCCAAGCCCCTTTCAGATTTCTTGCCTCTTGGATCACACATCCTGACTTTCACAATTTGGTTAGAAACTCATGGAAGCAGGAAAATGGCCTTGCCGCCAATATTGAGTGCTTTACCTCTGAAGCTCGTTCCTGGAACACCAATATCTTTGGCAGCATAGGGAAAAACAAGAGAAGAATCAAAAATAGCCTTACTATGATACAAAACAAGCTTGAGAGGTACCCTTTGTCCAGTCACCTCCTGGAGATTGAAAGAGCATTGCTTTTGGAATATGATAACGTGTGTCTTCAAGAATAGTTGATGTGGATGCAAAAGTCTAGGAGTCAATGGATCAAGGATGGTGATAGGAACACTAAATATTATCATGCTAAGGCATTAACCAGGCGAAGGCAAGGAAGAATTGTCCTTCTTAGGGATAATATGGGTGTTTGGGAAGCTGATCAGGACAGACTTGCTCACATGGCTAAATTTTTTTTCCAGAACCTGTACACCCCGGAATCAGATTATTACCCTCCTTTCAGGTAATGTGGTTGTTTTCCTTCAATTCCATATTCTATGTTATCTGATCTTGATAAATCTGTCACAAATGAGGAAACTAGAAAGGCTTTGTTTGACATGCATCCGCTTAAATCTCCCGGAATTGATGGTCTCCATGCAATGTTCTTCCAATCTCAATGGGATATTGTAGGAGACAGTGTCTATAGCGAAGTTAAGAGAGTTTTTGAGGGTGGATCTTTGGATCCTAGCTTTAACCGTACCCTCATAGCCTTGATCCCTAAAGTGCCACAAACTCAATCAATTAAGGATTTCAGGCCTATCAGTCTATGCTCTACCATCTACAAGCTCATCACAAAAATTATTGCTAATAGACTTAAGCCTATAATGCCACTGCTTGTACTCCCGCAGCAAGTTAGTTTCATAAAGGGAAGGAATATCACAGATAATATAATCATTGCTCAAGAAATTATTCATTGGATGCGAAGTAAATGTGGGAAGGTAGGTTGGATGGCGGCCAAAATTGATCTGGAAAAGGCTTTTGACAGATTAAGTTGGGATTTCATTGCAAATACACTTGCGGATGCTCATATACCTGTTAAGCTCCAGCGAGTAATTATGCATTGTGTCACAACTTCTTCCATGCAAATCTTGTTGAATGGACAACCGACAGATTCCTTTAAACCCTTTCGTGGCATTCGACAGGGTGATCCACTATCACCCTATCTGTTTGTACTTTGTATGGAATGGCTCTCGCAAGCGCTTACATGGAAGTAACTAGGGGCTCTTGGAAACCAGTTCAGTTGGGGAAGGGCGGCCCTCAACTTTCGTACTTATTCTTTGCTGACGATCTCTTGCTCTTTAGTGCTGTAGACAAGGAGCAAATGTCCCTAATGCAGAAGTTATTAGAGGAATTTTGTCAGTCCTCTGGCTTGAAAATCAGTAATGCTAAAACCAGTGTCTTTTTCTCACGTAATGTCCCTCATCAGCACGCTAATGAGGTTTGCAATGCGTTGGGATTCCCGAGGACTGAGCAGCTTGGTAGGTACTTGGGTGTCCCAATTCTACACAAAAGGGTAACCAAGGAAACTTATAGATATATTGAAGAAAGAATGTAGGCTAAGCTGTCAAGATGGAAAGCTTGCACTTTATCCTTTGCTGGAAGGATCACCTTGGCACAAGCTGCATTATCTACACTTGCCTATTATACCATGCAAATTGTGCATCTACCGACTGGCACTTGTGCAAGAATCCAGAGCATTATTAAGAATTTTATCTGGGGATCAACCGAACAGCATAAAGGAATTCCTCTTGTGAAATGGTCTTCCATGTGTCAACCAAAAAAGAATGGTGGCTGTGGGCTGAAAGACATGGCAGGGCAAAATTCTGCGTTCACGATGAAGCTGGCTTATACTATTCAAAATCAGCCACATTTGCTTTGGGTACAGGTCCTGCAGTCAAAATATAAATGGAAGCATATGGATCCCCTGAGCTTTTCTAACAGGAACTCATCATACCTGTGGAAAAGCCTTTCTACTGTGTGGAAAGACCTTGCTATTGGCTGTAAATGGCGCATTGGGGATGGAAAAACTGCAAGATTCTTGTCAGACCACTGGATTGGTGAACTTGGACCACTTACACATCTAGCTTACTGCCCTATTAACGAGAATGAAAGCCAAAGACCAGTTTGTGAATTTGTTACTTGTGATGGTGAGTGGAAGTGGTCTGAATTCCAGACCAAGCTACCGCAGAACATTTTGAAGGAATTCCGTGAGTTCAAAGCTCCTCATAACCAGCATGACCAAGATTCCATCGTTTGGCGCTGCGGAAGTCAATTTTCTGTCAGGTCTGCGTATGATCTCCTAATGCAGGAGCAATGGGATGAGGAAAATAAGATATGAAATTTGGCCTGGAGTTGGGAAGGTCCTAAGAGGATTAGAACTTTCCTGTGGCTGGTTATTAAAGATATATTGCTCACTAACAAAGAACGATTAAGGCGTCACTTAACAGATGATGCTGCTTGTGGAATATGTGGTACTATGCTTGAGGATATTGACCATGTCCTGAGGAGATGTTTACTGGCTCGTGGGTGTTGGTCCTTGATTGTTCCTTCTCACCACCTTCAGAATTTCCTGTCTAGGCCGTTCTCAAAATGGCTTCAGGAAAACTTGAGTATGAAAGACAGGACGTCTAGATGGAGCACCCTTTTTGGAATCCTGTGCTGGAAACTTTGGAGAGCCAGAAACATTCGTATCTTTGCTGATGAGGAAGTTTCTATGCCACGCATGGTGAATGAGACACTAAGCCTTACTGAGTACACCCGTCAAGCACTATCAATTGATAGCATTGTTAATCCTGGCTGAATTCCTTCTTATACATCTCTTGTAGTTTTATGTTCTTCTACTTTTCGTTCTTTTTTAGTATATTCTGCTATCCCTCTGTAATCTCCTTCATTGCGTAATAAAATTCTCTTTACTCAAAAAATTTACTGTCCTTAATCGTATCTAAGATTTAGATTGCAGTGCAACTTGTTGGTTTCAACTTGCTCAATAATTTAGATCTTATCTCAAAGAACACAGGCAGTATAACATGTATCATTTTTTAGGCTGTGCAATAATGTTATAATATTTGGTATCAAACATGAAAATTATGGGAGTCAATCTAAGCCGAGACAGAGCAAGTTTCCAATGCAACGAATTGAAATACAAATATGCATGGCTTTAATTTCATACCATTGGTTAAATCGAAAGATTCTACGTACTTTCCGAATTAATGTGCAGGTTCTACCACGAAGTGAAATTGTGTATCCTTTCGACCTGTGGTTCCTTAATGCCTTGTTTGGTATGGTGGAAATGGAAGGGTGGAAATGGAATTGGAATTAAATTCCATGATGTTGGTATGTTTGGTACGATGGAATTACAATTCCATGTGGAATTCAATTCCATCTAAATACCCAATTTCAATTCCATATCCAAACCTATGGAATTCATTTGGGTTCCATGGAGTCTAATTTTTTTGGACCAAAATATCCTCCCTTGTGTAAAATAGTCTTTTTTGTTACATTTCAAAAAAAAATCAACATTAATAAAAAAAGATATGGATTCCATCTTCATTTCCATGACATACCAAACGTAATTTTAAAGTTCATATCAATCTCTATTTTCATATCCATCTCCATATCCATATTCATTTCCATCAAACAATTCTACGTACGAAACGAGGCATAACAAGTAAGCGAGAGTCAAACGCACCTAACCTGTTTATGCGCGCGCGCGTGTACACACAGTCTTAGTCATAGAGGCAAAAATCACAAAAGAAAGCGACGTCACTGTAAATTACTAAATTAATCGATCGCCAAATTGTAATAAAGCTACCATCATCTTCTTCTTCGCCACATCGTACCCTTCTCTTTTATTATTGCCATTCTCCAGAAACTGAATACAATAATTTTCATTCTGGGTTCCAAAGTGCTGAGAAACCTGAAACGCTGATATAGCCTAGCTAGCTTTAAATAATCAAACTACGATCCTATAATATCCCTAAAAACACTACTACCTATAGATCAACACATATCGATCACCAACTCGATCAATGCAGTTTGTAACTTACTAATAATAAGTAAGCGTTTTTTTCCGTGGAGGAAGAGAAAAGAAAAGGAATCACTTGGATTCGGTGGTACAGCGAGAAGGAATGTAACTTCCATTAAGAGGATGAAACTTGAGCATACACTCTAAATGGCACCAGAACTTGACTGAACCTAAACGTCCTACTCTCCATTGTGTCCTCGCACTACCCTTCAGATAAAACCCTATCAGGTTCCTCTGCCAAGAGTTCGTCACCTCCGCCACCTCCTCCGGCGTCAGTGGTATCGACGAGGACTGTACCACGTAGTTCAGGTCCTTCGAACTGTTCTTCGCCACCTTGAAGGGATCAGATCGCAGCATTGCGATGGCTTGCCCTTGGTAGCCCAACTTGAATAGTATGTCGGAGAAGATCGCGTGGGCCCTGCCGTTTCCGTTCTCGGCTCGTACGACGACGGTGACCTGAGTCTGTAGAAGTCCGGCGAGGTCGTTCCGAAGGAGGTTGAGGCGGGCGGAGCTGACGCTGAGGGTGGGGATTCGAGGGTGGATGATTATGTAGCCAATGAAGGCGGCGATGCCGGCGATGATGGCGGCGATGGCGAAGACGGTGCAGAGGATGGCGGCGAGCCAGATTAGTGGGTTGGTGCGGCTGTGAGGGCCGTGGTAGAGACGCTTCTTGAACATCGGATTTAGAGGCATTTAAGGTTTCTGTGCCTGTGTTGAGAGAGACGGGAGGGGGAGGGGGAGGGGGAGGGGGAGGAGGGAATAATAAAGGAATTTGTTGTGAGGTGTTTATGTAAGTGAGAGAAGGAAGATGAATGGAGGTGTTGTGTGAAGGTTAGGTTCTTCGACTGGTGGGACAGGGAAGGTTTTGGTATCTTCTTTTCCTGGGTTTAAAGCAAAATTCATATGTATTTCTTGTTGCCCATGATGTTTGCTTTCTGAGTTTCATATGTAGTTGAGATGTCCAGCTATGAATCTTTTTGTTCTTCTTCTGTACCATCAGCCACCTTTTTCGTCTAGTCAAGGATCCAAGGTCTTCCTTAATCTGAATTTTACTTCTAACAAAGTTTTGATTGGACTTTTACAGGCTGCTTTCATGTTAAGAAAGAATCATTAATTTATCATGTCATGTATCAACAGAATTCAAATAATTAATTTTTTTTATTTTCGACAGGTTTTACTTGTTGCCTGTTGTGTTATTACTCCCTCCCTCTCCGGTTCTATATATGATTTACTTTAATTTTAAATATAAAATTTAATTTGCTTTATCTTTATTTAAGAGGTTTATACTTTATCTTAAAGTACTTTTTCAATGTACATTATCATTAAAATGTATTAGTTTTGATTATTAACGTAAGAGGTAGTTGCTTTTTTAGGAGAGATTAATGAAGTTAATTAACTGATATATTTATTATTTTTCTCCAAACTGATAGATATATAATTTAATGATACACGTAAGCATTCAAGGATGTATGTTATAATTAAGTAATTTATTTAGATTTTTTTATCTCTTTAAAAAATTAATTATTTTTATATTAAAGATCAGAGCTTGTATAATTTAATTAGAAAAACCAAAACTTATTTGATATGAATAACTAATCTAAACTAATTTTTGAATAATCACAATCTAATTACCTAACTTTTAATTTAAATGCATGGAGTAGCCAGTAGTATTACATATGAGTGTAATTAATAAATGCTTAATTACTAACGGGAGTCACAGTGGAAGTTGCTTTAACATCTCAAAAAAAAAAAAAAAAGCACAGGTGTTGTGTTTAAGCTTGTAAAAGGGGGAAAAATCTATCGGTGACCTACCCTAAATTGGGATAAATAATATTCAAAATGACATAGTTAGGTAATAATACTAAAAAAAATAAGTTTTTTAAAATATTATATCATGGTGTAAACAAAAATATGCATGTTATGTATTTAGTTAGAATGGAGAATAAAGAACTTTACTAAAGTTTCAATTCAAGATTTGCAGATATATTAACTACGCAGATTAAAGCCATGCCGTGTGAAGGATTTACTGGTTGAATTAAGTTTGTTAATTAATTATATAACCATGCATGCACGTGACAAAAGTTTGTCCTTATCTTCACTTTACATCATCTGGATACCACCCATATGGTATGTACGAAATGTGTAAATAAAGAAAAGAATTGAAGTAGTGTGATTTATTAATCTTTTTAAATTTATTTAAGTATACATGTAACAATTACAATATTCAGTCCGAATGTTTTGGAAAAAAGAAGAAGGGAAATTTAGTCTTAGATCCCAAATAAGCAAGTTATTTAAGGAATGGTCCCATGGAGGAAAATATTTAATGAGAGGTTCCAATTGACAACATGAGGTCCTTGTATTGACAATATCATGTGTTATGTTGACAACACCTCATGTTGTCAATGTGACCTTTCATTAAATATTTTTATCCATGAGACTATTCCTTACATAACTTGCTTATTTGAGACTTAATACTAAATTTCCCAAAAAAATATAGATGTGAACAAAGATATGTATCCCACTACCACCAAGTGTTGGGATGCAGCGGTAAGGCAGTTGATACTTCTCCAGAGGACGCAGGTTTGAACCTGGAGACACGCTCGATGGGAGGGGATTACCCGCCCTTAGTGCAAAACACTTTATAGGGGTGTGCCAAAAATACATCTCCACTCGGATTGGTTGGTTGCCCCAGGTTACCTAATCCGTTGAAGAAGGTCAAGGACTTAGGAAAAGGCGCCGGATACCGGGAGAACCTGTAGAGGGGCCATAGGCCCAATCTGCCTTGTTAAAAAAAAGAAGATATGCATCCCACTTATCATATATATGCTCTAAATTCTCTGAGCAGGAATTCGAAAAAGAAATTTTTTTTGGAATTAGAGGCATAATTAAAATTTACAATTTTTTTGGCTAAACACATGAAACATTGTACCGGAAGCAATTCTGTTCGAGGTATTACTTGATACTAAATGTGGATGACGTTCTAACGGAGATTTAAATATTAATTTTTTTATATTGTAAGGGACTAACTCCTTTTGCTGGACCTAATACCATTGGTATAATTTAGAATTTTTGTTTAACCACAAGAAAAGCGAAATTTTCAGCTACATCTAGTTTCCTCAGTCCTGGTGGGCCTGAACTACAATACCCACAATGGGCTCCGTTGATTGCTATACGGCCCAAGTAAGTTTGATTTTGGGCTCGATAAATTGGGCCCAAATCACAACCAATTAAAAATTTCATTTGTACATTAATATATGGATTTTGATTTTTTAATCAACAATTCAATAGTAATGTTTATTAACTATAATAACCTACAATAAATTTAAAACGTGGTATATATTATTAAATCAGACACGAGTACGTGTATTTTCATTAACTATCCATGTTATTAATGAATAAATAATAGTCCTGTTAAACAGTTATAATGTTGGTTATTTAGTCTATAACTTAAAACTTTAAGAGTAACTGAGTACTTATGTCAACTTATTTCCTGCAACTTTTCTTTATTGATAAAGGTTAATTTACTCATATCAATTATATCAAATTTATCAATCACGTATAAATATATATACTTTTTCATGTAGATTATAGTCAAATAATAATATTTTAAAAGTATGATAAATGACTAAGTGTTGTTAAAGAATTCGACATAATAAATATAAATAAGTTAACATATATTTACTTGTAAAATAATATGAGCAATTTTTTTTCCAGCTGTTTTGTCGATGATTGAAGATGAGATGCGTACACAAATTACATTGTATCGTATCAAGTCTTTATGTATAGCTGTAATGGTGCGGGTCTGTCAACCACCTTGAGCCCGCCATGGTTGGTTGGCGGTTCAGTAACCTGCTATTTATTTTTTTTAATTTTTAAAAAAGTTTAATATAATTATAAATTTTTTATAAACATATAAATTTAACATGAAGTTAATAGATTTTATGAAAACATATTCGGAATAAATTTCTATATATTATTTAGCAATTACAATACCTTTAATAAATTTTACGTATTTTCATTTTAAACATTTCTTAAAAATATATTTTTAATATATAAATAAAAATAAGATTAAAAAGATTGAAAATATATACAATTATGCATTATGTATGTAATAAACATTTAATATTTTAAAAAATATGCTTTCGAAATTAATTTTTTTTTAAAAAATAATAAGACTGGCCTGTGGGTTGAGCCGTACACCTCATGGGCTATATGTAGTGGATCAATGAAGCGCGCACCCAGACGGAGCCCGCCCTGCCCCGCTGGCTCAACGTGCTTTTTCCTGGCTCTAGACTTCACTTAATGGTACATTTGGTAGATTGGAATTGAAAGCTGGGAATTGGAATTGGAACTGGAATCCAGATTTGTGCTTGTTTGTTATGTTGGAAATCACTTCCATGGAAGTGATAATTCCACCAAAATGGGTTCCATGGGTAGACCCATGGAACCGATCTCACTTCCATAGAAGTGAGATTTTTGGACCATCATGCCCTTCCCAAGTCAACTCCTTCCTCCGCTGGCATCAGCTCCCAAGTCAACTCCTTTCTACCTCCGGCGTCCCTTTGTCACAGCACCTCCGCATCAGACATCTATCTCCTTTCGACGGCGACGGCATGGTCGCCCGGTAAATGTGTGAGTGGGGATTTTGAGCAACAAAGGTATTTCCTTACTTGGACCGTCCAAACATACATCGTTGAAGGGATCTTCAAGCTCCGAACTTTTCATTTCTTTTTTCATGGCGGTTTCGGTTTCATCGTTTGCGGTTCCTTCTTTGAACTTGGAACTTTCCACTCCTTCAACGCATTCTTCGAACTCGGCAAAACTTTCTTCCCTTGCGTCGCTGCAATTTCCTGTGCGGACCCAGCTTCTTCGAATTGGCGGCCTAGGAGTCTCCACTCCCTCGCGCTCTCGAACCCTTCCTTTGGTAAAATATTTTCCATTTTTCATGGCTGTTTTGTTTGCTTGTTGGTTTAGTGGAATGCAAGTCGGTGTTTTGTGATTAGTTGCTACAGTTGAGCTTCGTCAGTCGAATTATTCAATTCTTGATCGAATTATGAAAGAGTATTGTCCAGGTTTGGTGGTCGGAGATGCGTGGTGGTCGCCTGGTCGGAGATGCCATTGTGGGGGAGGGGAAAATTTTTGTTGTTGTGAAGGGCATATTAGTATTTTCACATTATAAATATAAATATTAAATTAAAATAATACTCCACTACTTCCAGCATACGAAACAAACTTTTAATCTCACTTCCATTTTCAGTTCCACTTCCAGTTTCACTTTCAATTCTATCGAAACCAATTCCGCATATCAATTCTATCAAAACTAATTCTGCGTAACAATTCCATCAAAACCAATTCTATCAAAATTCATATATTTCATACAGATTTGGTCTGTAAACGTCTGGGATTTTTCCAGCAACTTTCTTTGATTCCATTCACATCAATGATTTTTTTTATTTCTATCAAATTAGTACAAGGGTGATTGCCAATTTGTTGTTTTGCGGGAAGATTTTTATGGTCGAAGGTCAAAATGGTGAGGTGAATGTAGACACATATGCTCATGGGAGGTGAAGGCATTGCAACTTGCAAGCATTCTATTCGTCTTGCTTTTCCAGGTGGGCCGCTTTTACGTGATTCTGCAAATTTCTCATTCCTCTCCTTTGTCTCTCGCGCGCAATTTCACTGTAACTTCCAAGTTACGTGGCTGATGTTTCAAACGCTCTCCAACATCTCGTCCATCATAATTTCTCTTCCTGTTCACTCCCTTGTTATAGTCCCCCACTTGCCTGCAAAATAGGTCTTTGCTCTTCCTCTTCCGATTTCGTTCCATGACTATGAGACTTTCGCACGCATTAGCGCGAGGACCTTTCAGAGCTCCATCAGCGCAGCTGAGAGGCCATAGTTTCAATTTGAGCCCCAATGCTAAAAGTGTTATTGATTTCGGGAACCATCATAGGTTTAGATTTCTAAGTTGCGGGTGTAGGTGTAGCGCTTCAGGTTCTGCTGTTTCTTCAGCTGCTAATTCTTCATCGCCTACTATTGTGTCGAATTCTGGCATATCTCGGAAGAAGCCTGGGGAATTGGAATCTATTGAGGAAGACATTGAAAAGGTAAAGAGTTCGGTATTGCTAGAAGCTTCTGGAATTTTATATGTAAATTGCACAATCAAAGCTTAAATTCTTCTCCCTTTTGTGTTTTGATCGATGGATTTTGTAGGCCATTTATAGATGCCGGTTTCTGGCTATTCTGGGAGTTTTTGGGTCTTTAATCGGATCGTTTCTATGTTTTATCAAGGTACTATAATTTTCATCCTTTTATGAATTTTTAATGACAGATTACGTAGAGAGAATCCATCCGCCTCTTTTACGAATGCATACAGGATTGTGGCTGAAGTTATATATCACAGATGCCCTGAGGTTAAATAATTCCGTCTCCACTCTTACCATTTAATTAAAAATTAATTTATCATAGTTGGGATCGTCATTTGTAATGTTTAGACTATAAAGTTCAGGGAGCTCAGATTCTACTAAATTATTCGTCTTTGTTAATCAAGAAATACAACAGTTACTCCTATATACCCTTTGCTTTTTCAAAGTCTATAGGGAGATGAAATATCTACTGAACAGGGAGGTAGGTAGAGCCATGGAGGGCGGAAGAGGAAACTTTTTAAATTTTTAATAGAAAGGAAATTTGTCATTGCATAAATTTGATTGAGTTGATTGGAATGGATTTTCAACAGCATTGATCACTCATTTTACTTTGCCTGATTTTTCTCATTTCATTGCATATTTGTATGTTATTGACCGTTTAACATGCAGGGCTGCACATGTGTTGCAGAAACTTTTATCGTATACCTAGTTGATCAAAGTAAAGTAATCCCGATGCTGGTAGAGTCTATCGGTGAGTCTCTCTAAATGCTAAAGTTTAATCTTCTCTAGCTGTTTATGGTCTGAGAATGATATGCCGAATCTGACATAAATATATATATATTTTGCAAATGACTAAGTAACTTCTTTCCTGAAAGAGTAAATTAAAGGAAGAATTACTTAACATAGCGCGGTACTCCTTTACTGCATTTTTATTTGATACTAGACTAGAGATTAATTTGTACAAGTTCATATTAATTTTTTTAATATTCTTCTGTTTTCACTGGGATGTCAATTGCTTATGAAGCCTGAACCTGGAATAAGCTACTTGTGTGAATTGACACACGACCACTTGTGTTTCATAATTTTTCTCATTTTTACATTATGGCCCATGCAGATATCTATCTTTTGGGAACTGTTATGCTGGTCTTTGGAATGGGTCTCTATGAGCTCTTTGTCAGTAATCTTGGTAGCGCAGGCTCTCTGCCAGATCAACCCGATTCTTACAGATCCAATCTCTTTGGTTTATTCACTCTGAAGGTTAGCTTTTTACATACTCTCTGTTTTGCCCTTTGCTCACAACCAGTTGATGAAGTTTATACATATTACTATGCATTTTAAAAGCACTATTTAAATGAAATTCTTGCTCTTTCCTTTGGTATTACATTATAGTGTGTCACTTAAATGTAGCACTTTCTTGGTTTTTTTTTGTGCCAAAACAGCAATTTGGTTATTGCTTAAGTGACATACAAATGGAGTAGGCCTTTGTGTTATATGTATTTTTACTGTCTGATCTCTGATGTGTCTG
>JANTPZ010010170.1:0-10126 GCA_025593235.1 Vachellia pachyceras | reverse complement strand
CAAGTCCCCGTCTGTCCTCGCATCTCCCAATCCGATGCTGCCCTCAAGATCCAATCCGCCTATCGCTCTCACAGAATTCGCGCCCTCTATCGAATAATTGCCGCCGTCGATTCTGAGGCTGACCACATGCAGCACTTGATCCAACGGCAGGACACGGTGGACGCCGTTCGGAGCAGCGAGCTGGAGAAATTGAAGATGAATGAGGCATTGATGGCTCTGTTGCTGAGACTCGACTCCGTGCCTGGAATCGATCCGGCTGTGAGGGAGGCTCGGAGAAAAGTGAGCCGTCGGATTGTGGGGCTGCAGGAGATACTGGACTCAGTCTGTGAATCCAAGGTCGATGACTACAATTGGTGGGGCTGCAATGGCTGTATGAAGGATTGGGATGATTTTATTGCGGATATGGAGGAAAGTGTTTGTAGGGAGAGAGGTGGTGAAGAGATGGACAGGTTTTGTGCTCAGAATTTGGGTTTTCGATGCCTTGAAAGGTTTCTCCATCAACCCTAAATTCCCCATTTACTATGTACTATATCTCCAACATCTACCTCTGCAGTAACGCCTTGTGATTATAACCTTTACTCGAAAATACGGAAACTAGTTATATATAACAGAAAGCAATTAGCAAATTCCTATTAAGACCAATCCGAAAGAAATTCAGAACCAGTGCAAGATCAATCAGCTATCAGACTCGGCAAGTTCGAAGCCAGAATTCGGCTAAGATGTGATAGACAAGGCAAATAACTACCCTCAATTAAGAAGCGACATAGATACGCATTACGCAACAACACGATACAATTCGTGGCTAGCTATACTTAAAACGTATGTGCACAGTTAGAACTAAAGTAGAAAGCAGGTGGGTTTTACATTATTTGCACAAAGTTGGAAATTTCGAACAAGAACAAGATCCTTCAGCTATAAGACACAGCAAGATTAGAGCGAAATCTTGTGTAGATTACGTGATGTATATGATAATCTCTAGTTTGTACTGTAAATACGAGATTTGACACCATTGTTGTTGTGAATTTGAAGAATCGAATATGCATGGATCAAAGCTCTTATATATATATATGTATATGTATATTGGGTGCGTTTAGGAATTCCGTTGGGAGAAGGGAGTTTACATATTCAGAAGTATTCTGCGGATTTCAAGATGATTTTACGGATTCCAAGATAGTTTTTATGGATTTCAAGAGGGCTTTTATAGATTTCGAGATGGTTTTATCAATACTTGCGCATACCGTTGGGGAAACAGTGTTCCCAAATAAGCAGGTTGATAGTTATTTGGCTTGTTCAGCAGCTACACTTGCACTTTAGCATTCATCTTTTGCAGTCAGAGAGTGAGCCAATATTGCGGTCACATTTCTTGATGCAAACAGACCTTGAGGTGCCACCCCACAAGCAACGAGCCATGCAGTGAAGGATTGGCGCTCAGGATGGACAACTCTGCTTCATCCGGTTAACTATGCAGTCCTTGCAGCCCCTGCCGCTGGGTGAGCAACCCAGCACCGGCGAAACCAACGTCACCACAATAATCACCAGCGCCGCCGTATTTTCTTGAACTACCATGGCTTGTTTCTTCACTTCGATATGACAAGGTATTTGGTTCAGGTCTTCTTGATTAGCTTGCTAAGTTATACAGCACTCGAGTCTTGACTAGTTTTGGGGCAGATATTATATATATATATATATATTTAAGGTTATGGGGCACAGGGTCATGCTATATGCTTCGCCATTCCATGTTTGATGATCTGTTGACAAACTTGGAGAGGGCGATACACGCATATACTATATAGCATCGAAAATGAGGAAATAGTTGATGTTTTGCAGTGAAGGTTTATTGCGGTTCTAGACCGACCTTACTATCCAAACTATCACATTCATACGGCTATTACATCTCTGCCATGCCAGTTCTTGGATTGAGCAATGGTATGGTTAGATTAAATAGCAAATAAAAAATAATAAAAATGATTTTAAAAATAAATTCTAAGTAAAATGAATTTTATGAACAAAATGATTTTGATGAAATGAGAGCGTTCAATAATTATTATAAAAATATTTTTTTATATTTAAATTACTGAAAATGATGAGTTGAAGAAGGAGAGATGGTAAGCGTATTTTTGGATGGTTGAATCCTTATTCTCAAAAAATTGTTGTTTCAAATTTACATCGAGCTTTCGCCCCTAATTTTCCTTTTTGAAACGCATATAGGGTTGTGTTATTCGTGCTTCAAAAATAGGATCTGCGTTATAAGGAGTTTGTAATAGGTATCCCTTAATTTGGAGTCATTTATATGTTGTGCAGCACTGACTATTTTTTATGCAATTTCATCTAATATTGAATGTAATCCAGTGTTTAAAATGGTGATGAAAATAACAATGCCCCAAACATGAAAGAAGTGTGGGTTAAATACCATGTTATTTGTTGTTTCTTATCTTTTGTGATGAACCTGCAGACCAAAATGAACAAGGAGGATTATTATATCCTCCAAGCCTCCGAGACGTGAGTAGCATTCTTGAGAAACGCAATCACGGCAGCGTAATCCAGCTCAACCCCAACCAGAGTTCGACCCATGGCTGCGAACACAGCCAAAATGATCTCAAGCAGCAGATATATGTGAACGCTATATAGGGTCAATAGCAACTTGGGGTGGAAATGCTCTCTATACGCGTAGGATCTTACTATGGCAGCAAGAATGAGAGCTTTAATGGTAATTCACATGAGATTTTTGGCCTTTCTGGTTGTTGTTGTTGTTATCATCGTGGAACTTGATGGGGAGAGAAGCGAAAACGATGAAGCGTGGAAGAGACAGAGCGGGATGCGAGAGAGGGCCTTTATTGAAGGCGAAGAGTAAGAGCTTGAAGTTGGCGAGCCAGGCAATGAAGAAAGTACCTCCAAGATGAACAGAGTGAAGAAGCAGAGTAAGAGAGAGACGACAGGTAAGAAAAAGAAGAGTCTGAGGAAGGGTCTAGAAGGAGGGAGAAACTTGGTTACGAGAAAGCAGCAAGACAGGGAAGTGATGACTTGAAGCCATGCCTTGAGGTAGTTAATAATCGCAGGCTCCATTTTTGGTGGTCGAAGCTCAAAGGTAGAGAAATGAATGAAGAAGAGGCTAGCTGCTATATCTTATATGCATGAAGAGAAATGATCAAAGGGAGAGGTGAGGAATTTGAGAGTGGCATTAGCTGAAAGAAACTGGATTGGGAATCGTAGTAAGAAAATATTTCTGCAGATGTCAAATGGAAATGGTGGGTGTCCAGTTAATGAATTATATTGTGACTTGTGAGGTGCGTGGAAATTTATTTAATAGTATTTTTTCAAGAGGTCAGACACAATAGAACAATGAGTCTATTGTAGGAAGGTGGTAATTACACATGGCAATGTTTTAAAATTGGGATGCCACATCAAACTGAGAGGACTGTCGGGTTTTATTTTTCATGATTTAATTAATGATAATCCAGTAGTAATAATTAAATAAAAATTAATTATATAGATAGATACATATAATAAATATAATTTTTAATGATACAACATTCTATGACCATGAATCATTTGAAAATACATTAGGTTTTTTAACAGGGTCAATTTGTTTTTTTTCCTTTTTAGTGGTTTTTTATGCATCTCTTTTTCCTCATCAATTCAAATTTGAGATTCAACTCAATGGTGGCTTAAATTCGTCCAACCCCATTTAACCAAAAAATAATTTTTTTTTCAATCCATTGATAGAGTAAAGAGTAATCATCCGACGAAACGAATGTTGGATTTAGTGAAACAGATTGGTCTCTCGCAATATGATAAATCAATGGTTGAATTCCTGATGCCAATAGTACCATCAACGGTCCCACACATAAATATGGTCTTTCATTAATTCTGATCAAAAATAGCTAAAGCTTTCAAAAGGAGAACAAGCGATTTAATCATTTTTTTTTGTGAAGAGCGATTTAATCATATTTGTATTTATTATCTATCATCAAACTCATGTGAGGTGGTGTTGAGGAAATTATAAAATCCCCCCAAGTCAAACTCAAAAGTCAAAGGGATCTAGAAAAATACCATAGAACTTCTAGGTCCTGTTTGGTTGGCTGGAATTTGAAGTCGTCAAGAAAATTGATCAAGAAGAGCTCATTTCCTCCCTCCTCCTTTCACTTTCCTATTATTAGACATTTGAAGAAACAGGTCACATGAAGAAGAAGAGTCAGAGGAAGGATCTTGAAGGAGGAGGAAGCTTCCCTAGCTATATATGAGAAATCAGGAAAGCACAGATATGGCCATCAATAATTATTTTGTGACTAATTGTGAGGTAATGTGCAATTTTCTCTATTACATTACATTCTCAATATTAAATACAGCTCCTGACCATCATGAAATTTTGCTTATTGATGTTGGGCGAAACTAGGGCTGTGGATCAACCCGGTGGTCCGGTCCAATGTTGAAACTCCTAGCCCAAAGAAAAAAAGAATCAACTAGATCGTATTGATGTCCTCGGATTGGATTGAACAGGGCACCGAACCTCAGGCAAAATGGTCTAATCTAGTTTGGTCCAAATTTTTTTTTTTTTACATCGTAGCCTTCAAATGTAGCATAGCACCCAATTAGCTTCTATCAGTTCTCTGGTCTTTGCCCTTCTCTTGCCTTAACCTCATTTCGTTGCCCTCTTGGTCCTTGGCCGCACATAAACACCTCCATCGTTGCTCACTCGCCTGTAGGCGGTGGGAACACAGATGAGGGTTTGAATCTCATGCAAGAAAGCTTCCATGGCTCTGTCATAGTCGTGGAACTGGAAGTTGTGGGAAGTGATGTTGAGCTAGAGGGGAGAGGCGGAGGAGAAAGCCTTGGCGGGGAGGGAGGAGGAGGAGGAATCAGGAGCGAGAGAGAAAGTGCGACATGACGTAGAACCACTCTATGTTGTTGAGGTTGTCCTCAACAAGAGACTCAAGACCTCTGATGAAGTTGTTGGTGTGACAGGGACGATGATCGAAGGCATGGAAGTGGTTGTGGGACCAGGAGAGGTGGAGGCGAGAGCCATCGTTGTGAGAGTTTTGCCCGAAAATGGCATGAAGCCAGGATTTTGGACTATCTGGATTGGTTCAGGTTGTCCATTGAACCAGCTTCGGTCTAACCTGATCTCAGACTGAGGTTGAAACAGATCAAACCTCAAGCTATCTTACCTGAGACCTTTTCTAGATCATCATTGGATTGGCCTCCAACCCGATCCGATTTAATCTATGCCCAGCCCCAGATCAAATCATCGCCATTCAAAATATTTTGCAAGATTGCTCACATGTCTGCGTCGTAATGAACAAATTGATTACGTCCATTCATTTCGTGCTGTCCTCTCCTCGTACATTCAATTCTTATGTTGTTCCCTATTGGTTGCCAACAAGAAAATGGGATTTTCTATTTGCAAACTATGAACTTCGAGGAACAGCTCTCTTTCCAGTACCTACTTTCAAAAGCTTGCGATCATGCTACAGTTGTTATGGCTTATTTAAAAATCTTTTTTTTTTAAATTGAACAATATATCTTTTGTTAAGGGTTGCCTCCACCTAGTGGTTTGTCTATTTGGCAGGTAACTTGAGTGTAGTGTAGATGGAGCTATCTTAATCTCCTCTTTTAAAAATAATGCGTGTTATATTATTATGACGAGGTTAGCTAATTAGTGCTTTTGAAGATAATAAGTGGATTATTCTAAAATCTGATACAAAAAAAATTAATGGAAAATCTACTTAATGGATACAACACTGATATATGTAACTTGGTGCTTATTCATCAAATTCAAAATATGATGGAGTGTACAGTTGGTGGGATCTGCAACTAAGAGATATGGGGTGTTTGGCAAAGCTTCTGAACACACCAAAAACACGTTCAACAATGTTTTTCCGCAAAACGAGATAATCTTCTTCAGATATTTGTCTCGTAAATAGTAAAAGTACTTCTCTACCACTTTCTCAAACGGACCCATAATATCCCAACAGATCAGCTTTAACCAACCATGACTTGTCCAATTCCTCCCTTGTCGGAAGCTTTCTTGTTATCTTGGCCAATGAAGAGTGTTTCGCTTGTACCATAAAGAAATAATGGGTCCGTTTGGGAACACGGTGGAGAAGTACTTTTATATAAGATGAGGTAAATATATAAAAGAAATTATCTCGTTTTACAAAAAAACACGGTTGAACGTGCTTTTGATGCTTCTTAACGCGTTGCGAAACAGCACCAATAAAATCCAACACACACAGTGATCAAAATAATAAGGCATAAGAAATAACATCTTACAAATTCTTGTTAATGAATCACTCCCACGTGTCGTTGAAAATTTCTTGGAACTTCTTAGATATTATTACCTTACTTTGGATCTGATTATGATTCTTCCTCACCGAACAAAACAGAAACGTGTCATATTGTTCACCCTTGAGTCGTGGCAGTTCTTATCAGTTACCTGTGATGAATCCATTCTTGAGAAAAGCAACCACGGCGGCGTACTCCTGGAGCCCCCTCTGATCTCCGCCGCATCTGAGAAACTGAGGGGAAAACAGCCAAAACGCCGTAACCAACACAAACCCAATCGTCAAAGGTCCTGACAACGCTCTGGGCAACTGCACCGCCGTCCCGGAAAGCTGCTTCTTCAAACCTATCTCCGCCACCAGAGAAAGCCCATGAAGGATAAAGAACCAAGTTATCTCCCACGTGGGCCTCACTCGGCCCAGATAATAAAACATCAGCTCGTGAATTAAACCCGATACCAAGAACGTAGCAAACACGGCCGGAAGTGACGCCCATTTACGGCCCAACAGACGCAACGCGATCCCGTACGCTGGCTCGTATATCGTGGGCCTTAGAATGTTTGTGGCCATTAGATTCCATCTTCGTCCCCAAAAATCCTGCAGCGAGGAAGACAGGTAAGGTTCGTTGAACTGTGGCTCCAGCTCAACCCCAACCAGTATTCGACTCATGGCTGCGAACACAGCCAAAATGATCTCAAGGGTCAAATATATGTGAACGCTATATAGGGTCAATAGCAACTTGGGATGGAAATGCTCTCTATACTCGTAAGATCTCACTAGGGCAGCAAAAATGAGAGCTTTAACGGCGTAATTCACAGGAGATTTTTGGCCTTTCTGGTTGTTGTTGTTGTTATCATCGTGGAACTTGACGGGGAGAGAAGCGAGAACGATGAAGCGTGGAAGGGAGAGTGACGGATGAGAGAGAGGGCCTTTGTTGAAGGCGAAGAGTAATAGCTTGAAGTTGGCTAGCCAGGCAATGAAGAAGGCGAAAGTGCCTCCAAGATTAAGAGTGTGAAGGTTAAGAGGAAGATAAAGGAAGAAACAGACGACAGGTAGTACAAGGAAGAGTCTGAGGAAGGGTCTAGAAGGAGGAAGGAGCTTGGCTACGACAAAGCAGTAAGACAGAGAAGTGATGACTTGAAGCCATGCCTTGATGTAGTTCATAATCTCATTCTCGCCCTCCATTATTGGGTTGAAGAAGCTCAAACTTTAGTGAGTGAAGAGGTCAGTGTACTGTGATAAAAGGAGAAATAATGGCGTATGGATGAAAGAAACTTGGAATGGGATCGTATAATTATGGCAATACTTTTAAAATGGAAATCGAACAGATACGAGGGGCATCTAAAATCCAGAATTATATTGGAACCTTGTGAGATGCAAGCAATTTTTTTCTCTATCATATTTACTTACTTTTTCATGCTCAATATCAAATACAGCTCCTACCCATTTTGCAATCTTGTTTAGTAATAATTAATTGGCAAAACCATCGCCATTCAAAAGGTAATTGTAACAGTGCTAGCACATTAATACTCCGTGCATGACATGTGGTTATATTCCGGATATACTTATTTTATGATGCATCTTCTAGAGGAGAAAGATAATACTTATTATAATTCATTTAATGAAATATTAATTATTTTTGACTAAAGTATACTTTTAGTCCTTTATGTTTGCGTCAGGTTTCATTTTAGTTCTTTAAATTTTAAAAGTGCACTTTCAGTCCCTTAAACTTAACGCCGTTAGTTTCTCTTAACGGAAATTGTTGACTCATCAAATTTAATTGATGACTGTGCAAAAAAACGTTGACAAAGTACACTAACATTTTAATTTTAATTTAATAATATAATAAATTTGATATTTTAAATTGTGTAAAATAAAAAAGATTTAAAATAACAGCATTAAGTTTGATGAGTTAACAATTTCCATTAAAAGAGATTAACAACGTTAAGTTTGAGGGACTAAAAGTGCAATTTTTAAACTTAAAGAACTAAAATGAAACATGACGTAACATAAAGAATTAAAAGTATGCTTTAACCTTTTTTTTTTTTGAAATATCATACATATTTAAAGTCACTATGAGTGAAGATGTAATATGGATATGAAAATCTTCTATTTCATTGGCAGGGGTCAAATGAAAATATATTTAATTTCAGATAAAATTAGACTTAATTAACCACGTCTCTTTGATTCCGGTGAAATACCTAATGAACTATAGAAATGCCTAATGAACAGGGATATTATGGAAAAGAAAAATTTAATACAAATGATGAAAGTGAATGTGAATCTAAGACCAAACTAAAACCATTAAATGGACAACTTGAAACTTAAGTTATATGAATATGTTTTGTGCTTATAATGATAATGAATCTTGATTAATTATATTTCTTTCGCAAAATCACTATGAAGCCTCGATAAATAAATGTAATTATTAAAAAGCAGAATGAACTTATCATTATTTGCACTAAAACTCATCATTATATAATATAACCAACTTATTTAGTATCTTTTGGTGACTACATCCTTTTTTTTTCAAACCTTGCAATGATTTTCCCTATTCTTTTGTCTTGATTTTTTTTCCTTCAAGCCCACGTGCAACTGGGCAACCTTTCATTTTTTGCAGAGTACGATTGTTCGAAGAAAATTAAATGAGAGGATAAGGAAAGACCGTTCAATCAATTGTAAATAATAAAGTTAGGGAGAGTTTGATGTGATACTAGCTAATAATATCAACATTCAAGATTTCTTGTCCTCACATTTTTGCATGGCAATGGAAGGTTTGATGTTATAATTAAGTTCCTTAGCTGTCATGTATATGTTCGTTTCATGTTGTCCTCATATATACATTCAATTATGTTGTTCTCTATGATATATAGAATTTTAGTGTATTATTTAAAAAAAAAAAAGAAACAGATGCAATGCAGTTTCATTAAAGCTGAATTCTGGAGCAATGCAAAAGACCCCAAAAAAAAATCTCAGTTAAATTGGTTGGATATATATATGTAATGGGTAAAGGAAGGATTAATGGATTACACCAAACTGGACCAGCTATCTTTGGATTTTTTGAAGGAAGAATTGCATGTTTAAATTACATATTTACCCTTGTGCTCCTTTTTTTTTTTGGGGAGGAAAAACTAAGCATCAGTTTGCTTGCCCGTATATCCACATTATGAAGGAATGTCTTGCGTCTCATTTCATTAAGAAATGCTTTGCGTGTCAATAAATGACAAAATAGTCATAATAGTTGATAACTTGGGGTAAAATGGGAATAGAACACAGAATTCCGTGAAAGAAATCTCTTTTTCATAGCTTAGGCTAAGAAAAAGTTCTTCTGTATATTTGATAGAAACATAGCTCTATAGCAAGTCTAATCATTATTCCTGGTACGTTAAACCTGAAAAGTAAGATTTTCTCTCTCTCTCCTCTCTCGTGGAGCCAATTTTGCATGTTTACACTTAACCTAAATAAAAATTTCCTACACCGATTGATATTTTTTTATACAACGGAAATGACCGGTTGATCTATGTTTTCCGATTATTCAATTTGTGGTTTCTTACATTCAAAAGTTTCACTACCGTATGGTCCGTACCAACAAATAAGTAGTGAGCAAGCACCCCAAGTTTTGTGGGGAAACAGGAAACACACAAAATTAAGAAGCTATGTACCAAATGAATTTCCCTTTCTACCTTGAAATCCTCTGTTAACAATACAGGTCTCAAACAGGATTAAAAATACATAAAAAAACACAACATAATTGGTAGGCACTAAAGGTTTAATCAAACAAGCATGTCACTCAAGGAAGGAACAGTCCCTTCACTTCTAGAGCCAATCCTTCCTAATATCAAATGTGT
>JANTPZ010010168.1:0-10314 GCA_025593235.1 Vachellia pachyceras | reverse complement strand
ATGACAAACAAATCAAAAAATAATCTGTAAACACAAAAAGATAGACCGTTTACCTATGAATGCTTTACCTATATACCATTGTGTGCAGTAAGTTCCAGCAGAAATTGCAAAAAAATGGATCAAGAACAAGATAGTTGAACAGTTAGGTTAAACCAAGGTTTATTACATGTTTGTAGAAACATCAAACGTGCATTACAGTGATTGTTATAAAGTAATGTTATTGCTTATTTGTATCCTAGCGGATAAAAAAGATGCAACGATATTTTGTTCAAGAATGCAGGTGATCTTAAAGATCAATAAAGCTGTGAGCCAATAATGATGTGAAGTTCTTTGTGAATGTTCCATATAATCAGAAATGAAAAAAATGAAAAAGATGTAAATTTTGTCTTGAAGAATGATTGGGCACAAAGTCTGATGAAGCCAACTAAAGTATATCAAAAAGTTCACACACAATCCAAGTAGTTGACATTTTCTTTGCTGATATAAAAACCCATTATAAACATTGATTATTAACTCTGAAATGTGATGATAAATGAGAAAATCTCCATACACCAACTTCAATTACAAAAGAAGAGCATGGAAAAAGTCACCCTACATTTTCCTGTCAAAAATGTCAATTTCACTACTATCTACGGCAGCAGCAACAAGAATAAGCCTTGTTCCAATAGGTGAAGTTATCTACATAGATCGCACGATGCTATTGTACTCTATTAACAATTAAATATTTAGATAGATAGTTAACCAAATGGCCCTGCTCAATAATTCCTCCGAAGGTCCTCACTAGTGCATCCACAGATCCCGCTTAATCCCACTACCCTCCAATCTCTTAATTTTTTTCTCAACCATGAAGAAAAGCCATTTTGTCCAATTATTTTCATAAAATATTAAAAATCCTAATTCCTTCAAAGTATGATCAGAACAGAAGCAATATAACAGGATACTCTGTAATTATATTGAGAAGAATCAATGTTTTCCACCAAACCAGCATTTATTTCCCTTTATCTCATTTCATCCAAATGTATTTCTAATAAAGAAAAAATGTTTGACAATCTATTATCAATTGAGTCAATTAAATGCTGTGGATCATCCATTTTTTAATTTTTATTAAAAAATAAAAGGAAATTTGAGCAAAAAATAAAACAAAAATAATTACAGAGCTCAAACTCAAACTACTAGAAGATTTCTAATTCTAATAACCAATTGCCTTGATTCCCCGGCAACGGCACTAAAAACTTGATGCTCCCAAAATTTAATTATGCAACACAAGTGTGCGGATCGTGAAAATAATATATGGTAAATCAAGGTTGATTCCATAGAGACTCAATCTAACTGGAAAATAGGCTTAGAAATTAAACTTTCATTTAAGTTGAGCAAATCAAATACGACTACTTAAAATATAAATTTAAATAAACTAAAATATTAATCTTAAAGCACTAGAAAATACTAATTGACACAAGCGACCTAGAGCGCTAATCCCCTCTTTTAGTTTTAGAACATGTAATTACCTAAATAAATATATTTAAATTTAACTTGTTAATCTAGAGTATAAATAGATATAGTGTCTTCCGATCATCTACAACCCCCTTTCAAATGAAACTATTATTTCTAAATAGCTTATTCAAAAGGCATTAACTCGAACGATCTCACTCTAATATGATTATATGAGTCCCGTATGTATATTCCTATCCTAAAGGCAAATTAGACTAAATTCTAATCTCATATTATTTAGTTTAAAGGTCCAATTAAGATCCCACTTTTGAGGTAAATCTAAATTCCCCACATTTATAATTAATGTTGATCAGACACATTGAGTAGAGACAATAAGATTTAAACTGAATAAACACAATTAAAATTGGTCCAAACATGCTCAAACCCTTAAATTAGTTCATAGCTGCTCTAGATCTAAAGAAAGTTAACCACGCGTAGTTTTAATTAAATTCATAACAAGATCATGAAAAGCATAGAAAAGAAGAAAATAGACTAAGAGACGAGGCCATGACGATGAACTCTCTTGGCTAACGCAATCGCTTAGGCCTTCTCTCCTAATCCTTCTTTGTCTTTTATGAATCTTGGCTATCCGTTTGCTCCCTGGACTTGCTCCTTCCTTTTCTTGTGCGTGGATGCTTTTTCTCTAGAATGTGCTCTCTTGAAGTCTCAGCTTGCATCCTGTGCGTGGCTTTCATGGATATATATAGCCATATAGGTGTGTGCGCTGCTCCTTTTTCGTCATTCTTTTCCTTGCTTTTCCATTCCGCGCATCTCTCATGTGTGTGTGTGTATTGTGTTGCTTCTTATTCCATGCGTCTTGTCTTGCGTCCCAGCACACACACATATATTTTTTCGTTTCTTCCCTCAAGACCATTGCATTTCTCTTTTCCTTTTCTTTAAATCTTTCTTCATTTCTTGATTAGCCAAGATCCATTTTTTTATTGCTTCCCTAAAAATATAACAAAATAATAAAATGAAAGGACACAAAATAAATTAAACATAAAGATTAATAAAATATTTTAAATCATCATTATTTGCTTTGATTTAATGAATCCCTAGGATAATGCATATATTTGTTATTTTAAGCTCAAAATCTTTTCAAAATAATGAATCTCTAAGATAATGCACTATCGGATAGATTTCTCATTTTAAACACATATCCTTTTAAATTTATATTGATAACTCTCCAAATATTTCAAAATATATATCAAATATACTAAAAATCGGAGAGTTATCAAATAGTCCTAAGTTTCAAGAGAGATGTAGTCTAAAGCATTTACCTAAAAAGACATAAACATATAAAGTTCTCTTAAATGAATCCACGGCATTGTGGTATGAAGAATCAAAATTCTATTATGTCAATTTTTGTATCCATTTATATGAAACATTTTAGTATAATTGTTCCTAGACTGTTAACTAAAGAAAGCACAATGTGGCAACATATTATTTGTAGGCAGCATATGGACCAATTGCAACATGCAAGAGCTGAGGCCAAAAGAAAAGAAAAACTCAAAAAAGTAAAATGCATATAAACAAAAACCTCTTTGCTTTTTTGGGTATATGCATGTTCTTCTTTTTTTTTACGTCATGCATCTCTTTAAAGAACTCTGTTTTTTTTCATAGAAGGCTATAAAAAATCATTCAAAAGTGAATAAACAGAAAGTTCTATAATCTTCGTTTATCCAAATCAACTAACCTACAATACAAGGGATGTCAAATGAAACAAAAAGTTACAGCAAAGTCATGACTCATGAGTAGAACTGACAAGTCAATACTTGTTATTTGATGTAATCCTTCCAAGTCTAAAGAACTTTTTGGATTTCATACAACATCTCTGTTCCTATGCTTCAAGGTTATTATAAGTTAGGAATTTTGACAATAGATTATTCACATTGAAAAAATGACATCTCATTTTAAGAAAGAGAACAAATTGCATGAAAAAGCATACTGATACTAACAAGTACGATTCAACATTAAAGAGATGAATTTGCAGAATGCATACGTCACATAGCCATTATTGTCCAAGTCTGCTTGAAAAAACTCAGAAACACTCAAATCATGACCAAGAATCCAATTTGTCATTATTCTATTCCTTTTATCCACTTTTAGCTCAGTTAAATAAAGAAAAGCCTTAGCAACTGCGAGAGTCGATAAAAGCAACCAAATTGCAGCAAAGATAGGACCAGAAAATGACTTAGATACCTGGTAACCATAGCCGACAGTTGTAACTGGCGTAACAGAAAGATAGAAAGAATCTATCCATGAAAGTTTCTCCACATAATTCATCACACAAACACCAACACCAAGACAAAGAACTACGACCAACAATGCCAATGCTACCTTCATATTTCATTCTCCCTTTCTTCACATCAATTACATATGATCTCTTCATTGTTCTAAGCAAGTGACTCTCTTGCAAATCAAGAACGTGACTCACCATCCCACTGAGCAATACGTCAATAAACCCAAATCCCACCAACTCAAACAGAATAGAAAAAAGCTCCGTCGTTGTACTGGTGGGAGTAATGTCACCGTATCCTATTGTGCACATTGTCACTACACAATAATAGAGAGCATCCACCACAGGGCTGGTCTCAATTCCAGTAAAACCATGACGATTGAGGAAATATATAACCACCCCCAACAATAAATAGATAACAAGAGGAATAACCGCTTGGGAAACAATTAAATTTGAACTATATTGGGGCTTACGCTCACATGGTTGTTGGTGGATGAATTCGTGGATCTCAGACATAGCTGGTACCGTTATACAGCGACGAACAAGAGGGTTCGAGCATGGTTTCCAGGCTAGTTGAGATTGTGATTCGACGGGAGTAGCTGAAAGGTCGTGCGTAGAGGAATGTTGTTGTCTTGAGGAGCTAAGCGAAAGCGTGAGTGCGTCGACTAAAGCTGCAGAATCTCGAGAAGTTGAGGGGCCGAAGATAAGGCGGTCCTTGATCTCCAATGGGTTCAGAGGAACGACCACCTCGTTGTTTTCCACCAGAGGAGCGAGATGGGAAGGTGCATGACGCTTTCTGGGATTGTAATATGCGAGCAGAGGCTTATTTTCCATTACGGCTATTGTGGCATGATAATAGATAATTCTATCGTGAAAAAGAATGTAACTTTGCAATTTGGGTTTTCATAAAATTGGTTCCGGGCCGAGGAACATCGAAAAAAGAGAGTCATTAATGCCGCAGTTGAAAAAAAGATGGTGCTTAACGTGGAGTTAGGAAACTTTCACTCTTTAATAACAAGGAAAATTATGAAATTTTTCCTGAACCCAATAAAAACATTAATTACAATTAAAAACTTTAAAATTTGAAAGAAGGAAAACAAGGGAAAATCAAGAAAAGTTGAATCTTAAAGTAACAAAATTTCATTTACTATAATATGCTTCTTGTTTCTGTAATATCAGAAAGAAATAATAGGGGGAAACAGTTTTAAAAAAAAAGGGCAAGAGGGACTATTATGTAAAAAGGAAGAGTGTGGGAGGGCAAAAATGTCATTTCACCCTCCCACAACTTAAAACCCAGGAGACCCCTTCTTTCTTATTCATTCCTGGTGCTTTTTCGACAATCAGAGGCGTCGCGGGAGAAGAAGAGCGAGCGTAGGTTCGGCAGAGTCGGTTCTCACCGGTAGAGCACATTTTTCGCACATATAAGCAAGGATCCTGGTTGAGGTGAGTCTTATGAACATTCCTCTACCCTCATTTTGGGATCTTGGGGGAGATATTAAAGTTGAGAAATTAGAGGTAACTTGATGTTTTTCACTGATTAAACTACATAAGGAGTAAGATTGAAGCCTTTGTGAGTCGAATCAAGCAACACAAGTGAGATATTTGATTCTGTTTGGAGCTCAAAAATTCGTAGGTATGTGACTGTAAAAGAGATGGATACATGTCTAGGAAAATATTGGAAAGTTTTAAACCCGTTGAAAGGTGCGTACTAGAAACAGAGATTTATTATTTAACCATTTACAAAATAGTAGAATTCACGTGCGTGTGATTCAACTCAACAAGTTGCTGTTGGGGTTCGAGGTTTACAAAATTAATTTTTGCAAAATCATTAAAATGCTGTAAAATTAAAATTAAGTCGAAGATGATTCGAATTGTTTTTAACCTATGAACAATTGTTGATAAATTTGAAATTGGGTTATAAAGTGTTTGAATTTGTATTGAGATTTGAACAATGCCTCATTTAATTAACGTTGCAATATTCGAACCAGTGATTGAACATAGCAATGAAAAATGTTGCCAAAAGTTTAAAACTATTTGTCATAAAAGTGAAAAGTCCCATTAAAAGTTTGAAACTACTCTAAACAAAGGGAGAAATTAAAACGTAGTTGGAGATGCCAGAGAAATCTAGCTAAAATTCCATCCAAAAATGCAATAGTGTCTCAACTTTATGAGACATTTGTTATCAATTTATTATTGAACAACTTAATCGTTGATGATGAATGTAAAGTATAAATTCGCTTTTGGACAATTTTGCTTTCTGCAAATCTAGAGAATTTGGTCATCGGGTGCAAATGCGGTGGATCTAGGTGCTTCTGGATTGATGATTCCATCGTCAATAAGACCTCCAGTCATCGTAACATGAGCAGAACCAAAAGCTAGGCTTTGATGTTGCATATTATTTTCATGGGAACCACCTAAAAGTAGAATTTGATCACTCTTCATCATATTGCTTCGACAAGAAGAAGCTAAAGCTAGATTTTGATCTAATATTTGCATACCAAGGTCTTGAATTATATTATGTTGTTGTTGTAGCATATTACTTCCAAAAGAAGTAACCATGGGAAGGTTTTGATCTCCATAAAAAGAAGTTGATCCTGGGTTTTGTTCAACCTGCTGCACACTACCAATCAAGTTATGATGTACATGTTGCTGCCGCATATTGCTTCCACTTACTGGGAGAGATGAAGGTACTGGAACCACAAGACCTCAATATTATATGATTAGATAATTAATTAGAAATTTAAAAGGTCTTGATCTAATATTTACATACCAGGGTCTTGAGTTATATGTTGTTGTTGCATATTATTTCCAAAGGAAGTCACCATAGGAAGGTTTTGATCTCCATAAAAAGTTGATCCTGGGTTTTGTTCAACCTGCTGCACACTACCAATCAAGTTCTGATGTATCTGTTGCTGCCACATATTGCTTCCACTTATTGGAAGAGGTGAAGGTACTGGAATCACAAGACCTAAGTATTATGATTAAATAATTAATCAGAATTTTAAAAGGTTTTGATCTAATTTTTGCATACCAGAAGTTAAGTTTTGATGCTGCATATTACTTGTAAAGGAAGTATCCATAGGTAGGTTTTGATCTACATTGAGAGAATTTGATATTGGGTATTGTTCAACCTGTGGCACAATACCAACCAAGTTTGGAGCTATATCTTGCGGCCGCTGCATATTGCTTCCACTCACGGGAAGGGATGAAGGCATTGGAACCACGGGACCTGAATATTTTGATTAAAGAATTAATTAGAAAATTAAATCATGAAAAGCAGTGCTTCAATTTCTGAATTTTAGTTGAGAACAATTTACTCAATTTTCTTATGCAAGAACAAGAGTTGGAGAAAAATAAACCAACAATACATAAAATTCCTTACTTCCTTGACGTAATAAATTAAAGTACTAAGTGAGAGTTTAAGAACTTAAGAGAAAGTTTAGAGATTGGAAGTTACACTTTTTCTATTTACATCATACCAAAATTTTCTTCAGTCGGTTCCATCTGTATTTGCCTCTGCCTGTGGAGAAGGTGATGAAAATCAGTGGTGGAAGGTTCTAAAAGGTGATGTCCATTAGGATTTTTAGGAGAAGGATAATAAATCATTGCGTCAGGCTCTTGCTCTCCCTGGCCAAATATATGGGGTCTCTTTTCCGCATTTTTCTTCATTCTATATTTCTGAAAATATGGACATGTAGAAGAAAATATTATTATTAAAAAATGGGCTAAATAAATCAATGTATAATAATAATAATAATAATAATAAAGAGAAGTATATATGGTGTGTATATATTAATTTGTCTTCCAACCAACCTGTAGATGACTCGAAACATGTTCTCTAGTGAGGTAAGGGATATTCATGGCTTCAAGAATTGCTTTCGGTACAGCTTCTGGAATACAAGGAAAAGCCATATTCATAATTATAGCAAAAACAAAAGTAATAAAAAAACTATAAAATCAAATCATAAATGAAAATTACTAACAAAATATTAGAAATCAAAATAAAAAATAAAATAAAATCATAGTTTGTGATTATTGACAAAAATATTAGAAAAAAATTAAAACAAAACAACAGGTATTAGCTAGAATTGACCAATGGGACTAGTGAATAATTTAGCTATATAAAAAATCAAAAATAAAATAAACTATATTTTTATTCCATTCAACTAAAATTCAAAGTTGGTAAAAAAAATCTAAAAGTTAAATAATGTTGACAAATATGTGCGCATAAAAAAAGTATTATACGTACTTTTTTCACCGCCAAGTTTGTTAACAACATTAACAAATATTGATTCAAGCCTTTCGTTCCAAACAACACGTCCTCTTCTTAAAGTTAGATCTCCCACATTATTTGTAAATTCACTGTCGTTTCCTATATTATTTGGACTTTGAGTAGAATTAGCACTCGGATGCTGATGTTGTTGTCCTATCACCAATCCATTATGCTGATGATGATGATCGCCGTCAGCAACATCGTTATTGTTGTTGTTGTTGTTGTTGTTGTTGTTGTTGTTTTCGTTGCCGTTGGTGATGACGGCGGCGGTTGTGAAGCCAATCTCATCACTCCTACATTGTTCCCTCCTCCTATAAATAATGGATAATCCAAGTGGACATTTATTTAAATGGTGAAACAACTTAAAAATAAGTGCAACAAAAAATATCCCACTCATCAATAAATAATGGATAATCCAAGTGGTCACTGTAGATTCGAAACATACGATAAACCCAGTTTTTAATTTCATGCATCAATAAATGTGATATATTTTTCAAGATATTAATTTCATGCAACAAAAATAAGTGTGATACATGTATTTTGAAAATTCTTATACGTCATAAAGCTTATGAATTTAATTTTCCATGACATTTATTTAAATGGTGAAACAACTTTTAAACATATATTTTTGTTCACTACCCGTACAAATGATGCACGTTTGAGAGGCTGTATGAATTATTTATATTCATATATAAAAGTTATATTAAATCACACAAATTTGTGCACTTTATGAAACTTATATAACTGATTTTAAGCTCACATTTTTTATTAATGTTATTAAATTCACAAGAAAAGCTTCTTTATTTTTTAAACCAACACAGAGTTCTAGTAAAAAACATACATGTACGATAAAATTTCTTCAGTTTAATATTGATAAGTGTGATCTACTCTATCAAACATAAAAAGTACAAGAGTTACTTATCCTAAGTTAATTGTGTAAAAGCAAAGAGTTAACTCTAATTTCAATGAAAACAATCAAAATCATTAGATTATATCTCTCATAAAGAGTTTTGTGGTTCATATGAATCTATCAGAAACTTCCAAAATAAAAACTACAACTAGCTAGCTATAAAAGGATGCACGCTACACAAAATCAGTAACAAGAGTTTGAACCATAAACAACACTTGAGTATGTTTCAATAACTACAAAATATACGTGGAACTAGACATCCACTACGCACTATAATCATAAAAATTAGATATTTATATACAACAAAAGAGGATGAAAGATCAGAGATGAGAGAGTATATGTAGCGAAATTTAAAATTTTCTAATCCCTTTATAGATTTGTCAAAGGCGTTTAGATCAAGGAGATAGATCCATACCTTTTGTGTTTTGAATTCGAAGCGTTTCTTGTATTTGGTTCTCTTCAGATTCCACGACCTTTTGCGTTCTTAAATCTTATCACGAGGAGCTGACGTTTCTTTGATCGCCTCCCTCTACGATATCTGTTGGCTCAAGGTCAGACTGGAATTTCTCATACCTCTCTTGTTCATGAGTCCTAATATTTATAGAACTCATGGAGAGCTTCTAGAATCTTCGATTAATCTTTAATTAATCTTGAAAATTTGAATTTAGATCTGAAAAAAATATTTAAGATTAGTCTTTATTAATTGTGATATTCAAATTTTCAAAAGGATATTCAAGATTAATCTTTATTAATCTTGAAAGTCGAATTTTCAAAAGATATTCAAGATTAATCTTTATTAATCTTGAAATTTGAATTTCAAAAGATATTCATGCATGGTTAATCTTTATTAATCTTGAAATTTGAATTTAAAAAAGGATATTCAAGATTAATCTTTATCAATTCCATCTATTATATTGTTCCACTTGCACCGTTTAAGTTAATTTCTCCTTGCAAATTAAAACAAAAATCTCAAGCCCTACCTATTTTCATTCTTAAACATCACCGATCCTCCCAATCATTTCAGACTTGTATTAATAATCAGTTACGATCCAGAATCTGAGGTCAAAAACCAGTGTGTGTGTGTGTGTGTGTGTGTGTACAGTGCTTCGGGGGAATGAAAGAAAGAGAAGAAGAAACTTACCCTTTCTTGGATCTTTCTGCTTCTTCTTCTGGTTTCGCTTGGTTATGATCCTCCACTACGGTGTTCTTGCCTGAGTCATCTTCTAGTTCAGGTCCAGGTTCAGAAGAAGAGGAAGAAAGAGATGAGTTCTGGGTGAGCAGTGGAGTTTCAGCGCCGGTGTCGGTGCCGCCACAATCTGCAATATCTTCCAATGATGCCTTCTGATTGTTACCTTCTTGATTAGAAGACGACATCAAGGCCTCGGACAGACCAAAAGAAGATGC
>JANTPZ010010163.1:0-10626 GCA_025593235.1 Vachellia pachyceras | reverse complement strand
CTGGAATCATTTCAAAGAGAAGAAACCAGGTGGATAATGTCATCTATTTGGTGGTGCATATGAGAACAGTGCATGAAATACACTCTATAGTCTGTAGTTGGTAGCTTCACAGGACTAGGGATCATTTTACAGTTTTGGAGTGCTTGATAAAGCCAGTTAATGACAACATCGTTGTTTGTGGAATCCTTACATGAGATCTTGTAGCAGCAGACCTCTCTGTCTTTGGTTGATTCGAGTCCACTGAAATGATTCAAGATGAAAATCCAAAAGGACCTTCCAGACATATATATGTTTACAGGAGATGGAAAACTGAACAAAGCAGCAATTGATAGAACAAGTTCTTCAAGTTCTCTTAAACTCACAACTGATCTGTCAGCAGCATTTACCACATTCATGCCTTTTGGGAAGTCCGTTGAGAAAATGATCACAAATTCCGAGATAAATATATGAGAGAAATTTTGTCTCGGTAAGCGCAGGAATGGATTGTTTGCCAGGGAGAAACTTGTGAAACAAAATCCTTTACAAAGGGTACTCAAGTATGTGTTTCAGCAAGTATATAAACAAAATATGCTTAGAAAAAAACATTTACTCAAGAAGAAGTTAATCACATGCAGTTGGAATCATGTCCTTACTGAATCCCCCTGCCCAGTGGACATGATCAAAGCCATTGATGTTAAAATATTAGTTGGTCATATATCAGCAAGCAGCAAAAGAAAAATTTTGCACCTACTCCCAGCTATTGCACTGACAAGTGATGTGTCTTCCCTGCATTCTGAAGGCCTACGTGGGACAGTTCCATCTGCTGCTTAAAATATAAGCTGGCACAGGAGTATTAGACAAATTAAACAGTAAATCTGTTGCGCTATCCATATAAATAAATGTCATTAAGTATCGTTTTTTGCTTGAAAGGTTTTTCCAAAGGAGCTATGGGCATTCAAATTTTTTTTTTACTTAATATCGCTTTGTAAGTGTTAATAAAATGAGCAGCATTGTCGTCATACTTAAACGATAATTCACATGAGCACCTACTGCATTAGATCTTATACTCTGGATGATTCTACGCTTGCGTAATCATAGTTTTGGAAATTTTAGGGGAGGAGTTGAACATTGACCCGTTACTGTAAGGCGGGTTGGCCACGCGACACTCAACCTGGCCTGTAGTGAAGTGGGTGGGCATGTAATTCGGTAATTGACCCGTTTTCTAGCTCTGGTTTTATTAGAGTTGGGATGAGGTTTTCGAATTGCTTTCTTGTTGGAAAAATTAATATTTTGATCTTTTTATTTTTAAAGTTTTGGTTCAATTGTTAACTCAGTCCTGAATTTTAATTTGATATCGCTAAATCTATATAATTTTGATTCAGTTATAACTCATTAAAACAATTTAATCCATAAAGTTTAATTACTTAAAAAAATTATTCAATATCAAAACTAAAATATTAAAGAACAACTAATATATTTTTTCTTTCACAATACCACCCTTAGAACAAGGGAAAATGAAAAAAAAAAGAATAACCTATAATAATAGTGCACATTGTTTAAAATATTTCCACCCGTCCATTCTATCATCCATCAACAAGGAAATCTAAAATTAATGAGAACAAATTTTATCTTTCATTTTCCATTCTAAACAAATTATAAATTTGGAATAATGTAAGTAACTTTGTATAAAAAATAGGGAAAATCACTGTAAAATACAAAAAAAAGGAATGTAATTACTAAAGAATTCTACAACAAATTAGCAGTATATAAGCTATGTTATCACTTCTTATATCAAAATTTATTACTGTATATTACCTGCTGTAGGATCTTTTAACAAATATGCTTTTTTTATATAACACACCCATTTTTTCTTAAAAATTATAACTAGCTAGTTATTCAAATTCCATACTTGGATGCACATGTCTAATCAACTAAAGACATCTTCTAAAGCTCAGGAAAAAAAGGAAAAATTGGCTGGAAAGTCTCCATGGAAGATTTTTAGAATATCTATACTGTGTAAAGGTTGTAGAGTACCGAAACGTTTTATATATAATGTTTTTGTTTAGAAAAGTTTATTGACTCCCTAAAAGCACGTTTAACAGTATTTTTCTGTAAAACAAGATAATCTCCTCCACTTACGTCGATTTGTATAAAAGTACTTTTCTACCGTGTTCATAAATGGATACAATAATATATTACGCTAATGAAATTTTTAAACGGAGAATTTCCACGATTTTGTTTAAAAAAAAGCATTTTATAAGCTGACAAAAAATTTAAGTTTTTTTTTGGCTTAGCAAATAAGGAATTCAACAAAACTAGGGTAAGATTCAGATGCGCGCTGCGCGTATGGTCAATCCAATCCAAACATGACGTTAGTGTTATTACTGTCTCCGAAAGAAAAGAGGGCTCCCTCTCCAAAGCGGCAATAGTAGTTCTTGCTCGAGGCGCAGGCGATTTATTCGGGGCCACAAGATAACAAAATACACCGTGTCGATGCTATGGCGATGACTCACAGGCCATGAAACTTGCCGAGGTCTTCTAGGAGTGGTCGAACAAAGCAAAAAAGCGAAGTCGACTCACCACCCGGTGTTCAGAATTTGACCACCAGCCTCTGTAAAACACAATGCTCGAGGTAACGGGGAAAGCCCTTTACTTTTAGGAAGTTGCTCTGAAAATTTTGACACGACGGTGAAGGTGGTGAAATTTTCCGATATATACTTCACATCATAGTTCAAACAAGTTACGCGATTGTCGCAGTCAACGCCAGCGGCTTCCGGATTTTGATTCTGGGTGTGCTGGGTACGGACTAGGAATTTAATTCGTGCTGCCTGCTCTCTGATTTGTGTATTTCTGTTAGTCTTCTTTTCCGCCTCGTATCATTTTTTACCAGACCTGGCAAGATCTGATCATTTCCGGCGTTTTCTTTTAGGGGAATATTAATCACCCACCTTGAGATGGTGAGGGAAACCGAATACTATGACGTGCTGGGCGTCAGTCCCACGGCAACTGAGGCCGAGATTAAAAAGGCTTATTACATGAAGGTGAGAGTTTGTCTTGTCAATCATTCACCTTGCTATGAATAAGCCGATTCTCTTTTTTTCCGCAATATTATGGATTACTTTGTGTTACATGATTTGCAACATATGCAAGACTCATGTAGATCCGTATAACCCCAATTATCCGCCTTAATAGGTAGAAAATAGCATGTTTGTGGACTGGATATGGGGAATGGTCTATCAGTTTGAGCTCTGTCACATTGAACTATGTCTAAGTAGTATATGATCTTTTTATCTCTCATATTATTAACTTCTCTTTGTCCTGGGCTTGCAGGCACGACAAGTACATCCAGATAAAAACCCAAATGACCCTCTCGCAGCACAAAAATTTCAGGCAAGACTGCCATGTTTTATTTGGTGTGCCTTTGATAATTGAGCTTAGACTGTTGGACATAAGATGACGTTAAGTCAAGAACATTTTTAAGGGTTATGAGTTCCAACCGTATCATTATGCAATACAAGTTTTTGGTGCTCTGGCAAAAACTGTCGACCCTAGCTCAATATTTGGTGTTCCAACCGCTGCAACCCGTGTCGTCATGTGCATGGCCATGCAATACTAGCCTCAATGACAGAATAAACCGTATTAACTGAGTAAATAAAGTCATAATCCCTCAGCCTCCATTAATTGCGAGCCGGGAACTTAATTGCTCCTACTGAAATCAAAATTGCTTGCGATGAGAGTGTGGGTGTTTTCCCCCAGGAAAGATCAGAGGTGCGGTTTTAGAAAACATTGGGTACTTTTTCAAAACCCATTATATATATATATATTGTAAAGTCGTAGCATTATTGTAGACATAGCAAGCGGGTGCTTTCATTATTCAAGTAAACATAGTATAATTACTAATGCCTTATCTGTTGAGAAAGGTTAGGCAGTATTTATTGTTCCACTAACAAATTTTCCTGCCAAGATCAACCATTTGGATTTAGTCATACACTATAATTCTTGATAAACATGTTCTTCTTCTTTGTAGTATTCATCTATTTAGCTTGATGATCAAGTAAACCAAATGTGCAAATGTCTTACAGTTCCATGTTAGAAATGTACCTGCTGGTGCATCCTTTTACAAAACTTGATTATTAGCTTCTCCTTTTAGAAAAGCTTCACTACCTGAGAAAATTTTTAAATTAAGATCTAGAGGAGAGGTTGAAAGATGTTTGCCAGGGAAATTGTGGGATCTTCGACTTTAAAATCGGTCTTTGTTTGCTGGAGAGAGGGGATTGTCATTTAATTTGAAAACATGACTCTCTTAAGTCCTACAAAAGCTTTCTGGTGGCAAATAGATTTTTATGTTTCCCAACAAACTATATTTAGAATAACTTGCTCAGGATTTCTTGCTTTTCAAGACTTTTTGTTTTTGATCTAGGAGTTCATAGCAGTTCATACAATTATAGCCACAAAAAACCCTAGACGGAGTGACTAGGATCTGGTTGGGATTTTTCAGAATCAAGAATAACAGCATAATCTATCTGAATCATCTATTGCTAGCGATTTGCAAATAGAAAATAATTTAAAGAAATAAAACAGAATACAAATATTCTTTAATAAATAGCAAAAGGGTTTGGGCCCTGTGGGCCTACTTCAGCGCCAACATTAATATTTGACTTTGCGGTCCGTTGACATTGAATTGTTGCTGGCATTAAACAGCATAACCTAAACGTTTTGATGTGAATGAATTTTTTGTTGCCCTGTTGTTTCCTATTGCTAAATTGTCTAGCTTAGGTAAGTGTAAATATGGCTTCAACTAAATATGTTATATTATCCAATGCTGAACTCTTGCTATTTTTCTCGCAATTTAATGTTTGCCTGTTTATACTATTCTTTCATCAATTTGTGTAGCCTGGTCTGTCCGGTTGTTAATCAACTTCTGTTGCCACTAATGATTTTCCAATGTTACTAACCTGGTTTTAGGTTTTGGGTGAGGCTTACCAAGTTTTGAGTGACCCAAATCAACGCCAAGCTTATGATACTCATGGAAAATCTGGAATCTCAACGTTAGTTTTAATTTTTATTTTAATTTAATTCTCAACATATGAATGAATTATTGAGTATCAATATTTGTAAGGTGTGACACATTTTTGGTCTTCTGCTGATTCTGATCTAAACTGCTTTGTTCCTCTCTTTGCAGTGATGCCATTATTGATCCAGCAGCAATCTTTGCCATGCTTTTTGGCAGTGAGCTTTTTGAGGAGTACATAGGCCAATTAGCTATGGCATCAATGGCATCAATGGATATCTTTAGTGAAGGGGAACAGTTTGATTCTAAAAAGTTACAAGAGAAAATGAGGGTACATATTTATACTATTTCTCATCATTTTACATCAATGAATGCTTTTAGATGGTAACAAAGATAAACTTTGAGCTTGTTTTATAGCTATCGTAATTAATCGTTGTTGTTTTAAGGCCAATCCATTCATCTGTCTAGATAATCCCTATTCACTAATAAATCGACTTGTTAAACTCTTGTTATTATAATCAATTCGATCCCCCGGTGGATCGGGGGCAAACATCTATGAAAAGATCCTGTTTTTTTCCATGCTGCAATAAGGAATCCATACAAGTAATAAAAAAATTACGTGTTTTCTTGTCTTGTTGTGTTATAGGAGGATATTTTATGACCCTTTGGCTTGGCTGATTGTAAACAAATAGAAGTAGTGTCTTAGAAAATTTTTGGTCTAGTGTTGTCTGATAGACTTTCAACCTGGTCAGCTGCCTCACCATTGCTCCTCTGCAGTCTTGCACATTTGAACCTCATGCTGTACACCTGTACATGCATAGTTGCTGTTTGTCTATCGGTTGGGCAACATTTGAACCTTTTTTTTTTTTTAACAAACTTTACTAAAAACCCTGAGCAGCAAACCTCAAGTATTGCCCCATAGACTTCTCGCAGGCATTGTTTTGGTGGCGAATTTGGAGATTTTATGATTCCATTTGATTTGCAGAAGATGAGAATATTTCATGCTTTGTTGTAGGGATACATAATGGATGTCTACTTGCATGGTTTTGTAGAATTTATTGTGCTGTTTAAGTTATCTATATACGTGTGAAATTGCAGCTAAATTCTCTCTAGTATCTGCTAATCTATTCTTATTGGAATTTCAGCATTATGTAAGCAGGAGCTAGTTTGTTGTTTAATTTCTAATGCCTTCTTTTTTTTGTTTTCATTGTTCTTCTGGCAATTGTTTATTCTTTCATTTGGTGCATTTTTTTTATATTCACTGGGTGTTTTGACAGATTTCTTCTTCCTCCAGGTTGTTCAGAAAGAGAGAGAAGAGAAGCTTGCAGAGATACTCAAAAATAGATTAAACCAATATGTCCAAGGAAACAAATCGGAATTTACTGATCATGCAAAAAATGAAGTGTCACGACTATCCAATGCAGGTACTATGGCCTAATGGTTCTTTGAAAATTACAGGGAATTCCATGAGTTAACAAATGATGTGGCTTCGAGTGACACATCAAGAATTCAAGGTTGCTGCATATTAGGATGTTATTTTTTCATTGCAAATACTAGGGTTGTTACAAATGAAATTAAGTTGTATTTTGTCCCCAAAATCAATCTATATTTTGAAACATTGCCTAAATATCAAGTATTTGAATAAATTTGTCGGAGAGCATCTTCCAAAATCTTTTGATCATGTGCTGAGGTCCTTCCTGAATAATTCTTCTGTTCATCCTACAGCTTATGGGGTTGATATGTTGAGTACCATTGGCTACATATATGCAAGACAGGCAGCATTAGAGCTAGGGAAGAAAGCAATTTATTTAGGTGTGCCTTTCATTGCTGAGTGGTTTAGAAACAAAGGACACTTTATCAAATCCCAAGTTACAGCAGCCACAGGTCAGCAAATTGTAGTGGCTTTAACGCTTGACAAATTTACCAGCTATAGATTTCTGTCTCTTGATTAACCATCGTATCATGTCATTATTTTGCAATTCTATAATTTTCTTCCCTTGGCTTTGCCGCTTCCAATAAATTTTTTTTTGGTGTTATTATTGTTACTACTCTTCATGCCAATTGCTTTATTCTTGGTTGATTTTGCAATTTAAAGTTGAATTTCATCTCCTGTTTTAAATCCTTGATAGGGACTGAGCTGTCCTTGGCAGCTTTTTTTTGGCCCCTCTCCTCCCCGAATGATTTGTTTGCATCTAGATAATTGGTTTTAGATGCATTAATAGACCCAAAATCGTAACTCATCTAGCTGATAAAGTGCATATTGATAAAAAGTCAATTGCTGGCGTGCAAGGCGCATGCACTAAAAGGTGATCAATTTATTTTCTTAATGGCGGTTTAGGGGCAATTGCTCTGATCCAGCTGCAGGAGGATATGAAGAAGCAGCTAAGTGCACAAGGGAACTACACTGAAGAAGAGCTTGAAGAATACATGCAATCCCACAAGAAATTAATGATTGACTCATTGTGGAAGCTTAATGTAGCTGACATTGAGGCTACTCTATCCCGTGTCTGCCAAATGGTTGTTTTCACTACTCTATCATCACAATTTTACCTGTCATAATACAGGGTTGACTCCGAGTTTAATCTAGATGATCTGTGCTCTACTTTAGGTCCTCCAAGACAATAGTGTCAAAAGAGAAGAACTCCGGGCACGAGCTAAGGGTTTGAAAACTCTTGGTAAAATCTTTCAGGTATTTCTTTTCCTAATTCCTTGTCTCTGATATATGGCTGCTTACTGATGAATTATTCTTATTACTGTCAATTTGGGTGTAGGGTTAAGCTGCTTAGTGATTGTGAAATAATCTTGAACATGCTCTTGTAGGGAGTTAAATCAGTAGATGGAAGTGAGAGTGAAACTTTACCAAATAAACCAGGAGTACATACATTGAATGGTAGCGAACCAGGTGATGACGCTAGGGCTCCTAGTACATCTCAGAGAAGTTCAAATATTGATTTTTCATCGCACGCTGGCTCTGTGCCTCAGGTACGTTCATTCCCATTTATTTGTCTTCTTATTTCATTATTCACAAACTAGGGGAAATTTAGGATACTCTTGCTTTCATCAAAACATCCTGTACATATGTTCTTTATTTTTTTCAGTATAGTTGATGTAGATGCCAACGATTGGTTTGCAACCAAGATGCCTAGAGCATAGGACAGTTCCATTTTGTTAAATTTCTTGTACAAGTGACTAAATTTCACATCTCTAAATTGTTAATGTTGATAACATCTATAAAATAGGACTTGCATGCGGCTGTGGGTACATATTAAAGAAAGTTCAAATTTCATACCAAATATGAAATCACCATATGATATAATATCTTCTATCCTAGTATTTTGCATGCTTGAAAAATGCAAGATGCCCACCCAAATTTATCAAATAAATCTAAATTGACTTTTTCAAGTACATCTGAACAATGATGGTGCAGAAAATCTTAAATTCCTTTAGAATTGATTCCCGTTTTGGTTGGTTTGATTGGATAATGCAGAGTCCCTACGTGGAGGCCCCTCAATTCGCAGGCTCTTACATGGACTATAACTTTCCTAGGCCAACAGCACCCCCTGGTGCCCAGAGACCTGCGAACAGGGATTGATATGTTGGATTTTGACGCCCATTGCGCGCGCGCGCTTGTTTGTCTTGGCCACTATGGCACCTATATGTATGTATATTTGGTTCGATCTTATTCTTCTGATTTGGTTTTATAGATTGCGTTGTGAATTTTTAGAATGATTGGGAATGGTTGGTCTTATTTTTCCCCCTTTGGGCCGAGTGGGCCTTGTTTTAGGACCTCCTTTTTACGGAGATGCTATGATGTTTGGATTATCCAATGAATCTCGTATGTTTCTAAGATTATGTACAAGAGTTTTAATTAGTGGATTTGAAGTGAATATTGTTGATCCTTTGCAAAATAGAGTCATCTTTTGTTTATAGCCATGAAATGTATATTTGCAGGACCACATTCTTTTCATCCGTCATCCACCATTAATAATAGATGAATTTATTGTTGATGTTAATTATCTGAAGGTTATAATAATAAATATGCGGTGTTGTTTTATCCTTATTTTGTTGTCATAATAAGCTTTAGAAATACATGAATTCTAAATTACAAGGCATGTAAGTGCCAGGGTAAGACCGGTTTCGAAATTGTTGCAATAGGATAACCTTGACGAGGATCCGTAGTTCAGAGTAGAGAAGCAAGGTAACTTGCTAGTAATCAAGACGAGACCCTGTTCAGCCAAACAATTCACCGACCATGCAACATTGAGGCCGATGTTTTTAATGATTTTCGATTTTTTAAGGCAAAATTCTAGGATAGCAACAAAAAAAAGATAAAAAAATACTCTGCTCAATTCTAAATATAAGAAGTTAGTGAAGGATTTTGATTTAGTATGATTCAATTCATTTTGTTTCTCAAAATTATAGTTTGTTTTCGAACCTATGAAATGAGAGTAAATTCCAATACAAGTTGTTAAACATGTATTTTAAGAAATCATTACAATTTTTTTGCAAATAAATAATTTAATTAATTCTCATTATTTCTATAAATTGGTTATCAAACTCCTTAATTCTATTACAAGATAAGAGAAAAGAAGATAAACAACAGAATATGAATTCTTTAGCTATCAGCTGTAATCATTCATGAACAAGTCTGCAGCAACTAGAACATCATAGCCAACCAAATGAAGAGGACAAAATAGCTTCAATAAGGTAGCCAAAATAATCCAAACAACACATTCTGTAACAATAAAGTAACCACTATACATCCCATTCTTCAAAACATGCCTAACCCTACAACACATGAAAAACTTCTCATGAGCTTTTTCATCATGCACTCCAAGATTCAACAAAGATTTTTATTTTTTTTACTAACAAATGGTTACATCTAGTGCAATTGACTAATCCCGTGTAATGTGATAAACTAACATTCAAATTCTCACCTGTATATATGTCCCACATTTAGCATTTAGCAGTGTCTTGAGCAGTATTACCTCTAATAAAATGATATTTGTATTTGAAAAAACAATCGATTTTTTCTCCGTTGGAGGGAATGACAAATGGAGGGGAACAGTAAATAAAAAGCAAAGTGCTTATCAAATGCCAGTTCTATTTAAAAAAGGGTTTGAAAATGTCAAATTTCTGGGTCCCACATTAGCCAATTTTGTCGTAGGATTCTTCCCGTTGAAGAGTCCAAGGTAGTATTTTCTTGTTAACGTGTTGTTAACACTTGTCATGACCCTTTTTCACCACATCCATCAGCAACTAATAACAAGAAGAGAATAATGAAAAAAGCAGCCATGTTTGAAAACGGGAATATTCCATAGCTGACTTTTAATAATAATTATCATAATCTCAAAATTTAAAATATGTTAAGCCATCATGTGCTCCTTGCTTTCCATGATTTTAGCGTCATGGAGAAAGCTAGCAGGACAACAAGAGGTGTGTGCTATGATTGGCTCCACCCTCACAGAACTGTTACGATCCTTAGATCAATTATTTTCACGAAAGCGACGTACGGCTTAGATCCAGCTTGTGTCTTTTACTTTTCTCCCCAAATTTTTAGAATTACAAATTATGGATATGTCATATGTTTTGTTTTTTTCTGGTTTATTAATTTTGAAGAAATAACGAATGATCCA
>JANTPZ010010161.1:0-24927 GCA_025593235.1 Vachellia pachyceras | reverse complement strand
AACCTAAAACCTGAAAAGATTTAGGATTCTTTAGATCCTAATCTTGCAGAAGATAAATAATGTCTTAGTGGAGAATATTTGCTAAATCTTAGTTCACTCCCTTTAGTGGAAGAAACTATTTATTGAAATATACCTAATTGGTCATTTCTAGATATTGAGATGAAGACTGAATTTTTAATCCAATGTACGCTGGCTCTAAAACATGTCAGACCACAATGAGAAGTATGATTTAAGTCTTGCCTCCAATGAAATTGTTGTATTGCCTAACCATGAAAATAAATCCATGATCTAGAATGTTGCTTCTTTCCATATTTCTATTTGTGCCAAAAAAAAGGACCGTCCTTACTTATGAAGATTATAATCTGTACCTCCCAAAGCACAAACTGATGGATTCTCAATTCGAGGTGATGATGGGCAAGAAGTAAAACTAAAAGTTAAAGGGAGGGGTAAAGCATGTTGAATTTCCTTGATAATCTGCTGCGGAGAAAAGAAAGAACCATTGTAATGCCATATTCATTGATGAATGATTCTGACAACGCTGGACTGGGTTGTGGGCTGGACTGGACCCTGGACATACTCTGGGCATTGGATACCCAACACCAACAGGCCCACACTCCCAGTCTCCCACAGGCCACATCATGATTTTATCAAAAAAAAAATATGGGCTACCCGCCAGCCCGGCGGGTTAGCCCGTCACGGGTTTAGCCCATATGGATTCGGGCTAAAATATCCGCATCAAAACGGGCTTTAATTTTCACAACCCAACCCACCACGGTTATGGGTTGGGCGGGTTTAGCCCACGGGTTTTACCCGTATTACCGGCTCTATGTATTGCTATTGTGGCTGTGACGTTGAGTGACTAAATTAATATGCACTATGATTATTTTAAACCATTGCATGGATTAAGAATTGATAATACTTTTTTGTGATTAGTGATAATTATATGTTAATTTTATCTTGTACTTGATGCCACTAATTGATTGGCAACCACTTAGATGGATTTGTCCTATTAAATTAAGTTTGAGAGAGCTAGTTTAATTGTAGAACTTAGGTAAAATTATGCTAGAATTGAAGTTTAGTAATTAAATGGATGGTTTGTTGGTAACATAGAGATATAATTACTAATCTAGCATTAAGGGCGGGTTTTTAATAATAAACGAGGGGTTACGGGCATGCCAACGGGCTGCCCATGCCCGCCTGTATATGTTTTTTTTAAAAAAAAATCTAGAAGCACTGGGTCCAAAATCCAAATGCCCCAAAGCCCAAATTGCCACTGCCTTCCACCCCAATTGCTTGATGCTTCCATTTTGAACCTCATCTAGTCATCTGCTTTCCCGTGCCCTAGAATCACCACCATCGAGCTCTGTCTCTGATCTTCATCTTCATCTTCATTTTCGAGCTCAGCCCAACTGCTCTTCAAGTCACCATATGCTTTGTCGGTTTGCTTTTGCTCTGTCAGGAAGATAATGGAGAAGAAGAGTGGAGGAGGAGTAGTTGAAACTGGAAGGCATGGATTTAGGTTCATAGAGAAGTTATTTTCACTCTCACATGAAACTAAAGGGAGTAGAAAAACTTACGTGGGAAGAAAAATCGAACAAAGGTAACGATGAAATTGGGAGATTTGGTGGGTATAACTAGGGTTTTAAGGTAATTGCATCCTCAAAAGTTCGTATTGGAATCCAAAACTTCTGCAACATTATCAGGTACTCCTTGACACATCTCTCCTCTAAATTTATATTCTATCACTCTTTATTGCCACCAATCTTTTCCATTACATTACCTATGACAAGACCCCCTTCAAATTTATACATCAGATTCAGCCTCTTTCACTCTTTGACCTCTCTAAATTCCTCTGTTTTCACAACCAAATACCAGTTTGTTAGTCCTTTATCCTCCTTACAAATTGACGGTGGAGGCCTATCCTTGAAGATTGATTTGTATATACTTCATACTCATAGGCATTTTAGGACTTTGCTTCTATTGATCAGTGTTCACAGTTTGTAACTGCCAAGCAAGTTTCTGAAATGATTGGCTCATTGAGAGGGGGCGAGAATGATTGGAGCTCCAAGTTGAATGGGAAGAATGTGACTATATCAATCCTGTTATGTGTAAAAAAAAAATTCATATATTGTCTCGTGAAAGAGTGTTGGCATTGTGATTCTTTGATTGGCTTATGTGGCTGTGGCCCATCAAGTTCTGCAACTGTTATGTATCAAAATTTTATTCTCAATGGCATTGCAAGTGTTTCATTCTTGAGGATCATGATATTTTATATTTCTATGATGCAGAAATGTGACAATAATTTATCAAGGATGCAAGATATTGATTAGAGTCAATTATTACTCATAATGGGATCAGGTTGCTTTGTTGGGCACTAACAAACTTATCATCATTCAGGTAGAAATTTGGCCTTGATGCTTATGATTAGGTAATCATTATTCTGAAACTAATTATCTTTGTATATTTAATGCAGGGTTTATAATCTTTGGTTTCTAAGGAAAAGTTTCCTCTTACTTTTCTTCCAGATTTTATTTCTGGAAATGCTTTTAAAAATCTGTTTTATTATAAGTTCCTGATTAACCCTGTCTTTTCTCATTCACTTGTTATAACAAGCATATGTGATATAGATTTACACCAAAAATTGTCAAGTGGTTTGGCATGAGGTGGCTATTTCTTTCTTTGTTTCCTTTCATATGCATTAAACGGGCTGCCCATTACCCGTAAGAACTCGCCCATATATTCATAGCCCGTTTAAGAATGGTTAAACGGGTTGAGACCCGTACCCGTTAACTTTAAACGGGCGGGCTACGGGTTGAGGAACGGGCTGCCCAGCCTGCCCGTTGCTCACCCCTAGCGGGAACGGTTAAACGGGTTGAGGCACGGGTACGGGCTAGCCCATACCCGTGTAACTTTAAATAGGCGGGCTACGGGCTGGGGCACGGGCTGCCCAGCCCGCCCGTTGCTCACCCCTAGCTGGAACGGTTGTGCAAGTGGTGTGCAGTTGTGTTTCAAATTAAAATTATTGGATAACTCCTCTTCACATGACAACATACGGAAACACAGAACTCCCATTTTTCTCTTTAAGTCCTATCTCTCCTCTCCCGGTGAATTTGTTGTGTACAGTTCTTTGGGTCCAAGACAATTTGTGATCCAGAGATCGCGTGGGTATCTGCAGATTCAGAATTCGGCATCTACAGGTACGCCTGAAATCCTTCAGTAGTATCAGAGCTTGTAGGTTCCTGAGGCAATTTTACTCACTGCTCATGAATTTCCGCAAGCATGTTCATTGAGTTGTAATGTGTATGCATATTTCTTGCTTCCCCTTCTTGTGGTTCTCACTTTCAGACATCAATTTCTCTGTAAACATGTTTTGTCAAAATTCACTGTGCGAGTTGCTTTTTCTAAATTTCATGAAAATTAAATCTGTGAGTTCTGTTTTCGCATGCAATCTTCAAATTATGCTTGTTATTTTCTGAATATGTAGATGTTGCTGTTCAATTTTTCGTTCAATCTACAATATGCCTGTATATGCATATGTTTATGTGTGAAAATCGCTAGAAAACAGAATGAAACGAAACCGAAAACGAAAACAAAAGCATTTGAATCTGGGTCACCGGAAAACGACGTCTTTAAGCTTAGAAAAAGTGTCCATAGTGTAGAACTCTTCAAGAAAAGAACGTGGAGACCAAGAACGTGAAAAACGGACACCGGACGACGGAGTTACGGAGGAAAAACGAGTTACAAATTCCGTCACATTTTTCCAGAAAAAGAGAAAGACCCAAGCTTCAAAAATACTCCCATTGTGTAGTTCTCATCAAAACAAGAAATAGACACCAAGAACGCGAAAAACAGACATCAAACGGCGAAGATATGAGGAAAAAACGAGTCGGGTTCGACGCCATAACTTGGCTGGAGGTCAGGGACGATGAACAATGCGATGGCGTGAACCAGGTCTGTGACACAGTTGGGTCGGATAGGTTAACACGCCCACTGGGAGAAGGACCGAAACGACGCCGTTTGACATGCCAAGCGTTTAGCTCAACTCAAAAAAAAGAGAAAAAACTGTTTTCAGGTTGGGCCAGAGAGGCCCAAACCGAAATTAAAAAAAAAGCTTTTGGGTTGGGCCAGAGAGGCCCAATCCAAAAAAACAAAAAACTCAAAATTGTTTCGGGTTGGGCTAAACAGTCTCAAACCGATAAAAAACAAAACAAAAAGGAATTAGTGATTGGGCCATGTGAGGCCCAATTCAAAAAAAAATTCAAACAAAAAAACCGCCACAACACCCCTAATGGATTCGAAGACACGACCCGGAAGCACAAACAATGACGCCTTACCAAGTAGGCTAGCCTTGATGTTGTGAAAAGAAAAAACAGATATAAATATTAATAAAAAAATAAATTAAAAAAGGGGGAAGAGGTACATGCCACGTGGCACGTCCATGGAACACGTGGACCCAACCACATGACAGCCAACGGTGCGTGGAGATCGATGAGACGGCGCGTGTCACCAATGGAACTCGTCACAGTAGCGCTGTAATACACGCGCCTCTCCAGAGAGTGGGCTTTGTCCCATTTTGAGAATTTTTCTGAAATTTTACTTCTCGGGGCGCGTGTAAGCGATAAGACCTCCAAATGAGATGCGGTCTATTTGTAAAAATCCTAAAATTCAAGAGCTTCATTTTGATATGCTATTTGCCTATATTTAAAAGGTAATTCAGGATCTATTTTTGAAGAAAATCAGTGCTTACTTAAAGATTTCTTGAAAATTTTTCCAAAAAAATAATTTTAAATTCATCTTTTATTAGGAAAATCAAATGGAGCAAGAAATCTCAAATAGCACTGAAGCATTGTCTTAAGGATCAATGTACATTGAATATGTGGATAAATATATTCCTAACGAGGATCTTGAGCAAGGATTTGAAGAGAATCTTGAGGAGGAATCATTTGAAAATGATCTTGAAGAGGATCGTGAGATGATCCTCAAGAGGAACCTAAAGAAGACCTCGAGAAGGATCCAGAAAAAGATCCTAATAAGAACCTTGAGGGAGGTCAAGAGGAATCCAAAGAGGTCTGCTCTAACCTAGGTCCTAAGTCCTCGTTCTCATTTAATTCAAAACTTTAATGTAATGATGAGGAGGTCAACCAACCTTTTCCCCTGCCATGGCTGCGACAAATAGCTGAATATGATGCAATGAGAACGGTCAGAGTTAAAAACATAAAAATCATCTATGGCATCATTACGAGCTATGTCAACAGCATAACTAACAATGAAATTGCAGAATTCTATGTGAATGTCATGATGAAGTATCGTGCAGTAATTACAGCTGCATGCACATTCACATTATCAACCATATGGGTTGATGCAGTAAAGAGAACATCGAGATTTATGCTGAACAAAAACAAATACTTTAAAAGCATGATAAAATAAATAGTCAATTATTGTATTGCAAATATCTAAAGATGTATTGTGCTTTAGATTTATGTGTTTACCCTCTATGTTTTGTTAATGTGTTTAGAACATGACTTGGTGTATGGTTATGACTAAATGCATTGTGAAATGTGACATGTTTAGTTTATGTGAATTGTTGTGGGATTGTTATTGTTACTCATATGATATGTCACCTTATTACACTTTTGATAAATGGGAGCTTTTAGAAAATGAGATTTCTAAAAGTTGACGTTCAAGAAGTAATTATATAAAATTCTTGAAAGAAATAATGTAATTACTAGTGTTTGTGTGATGGGAGGTACAAACGTATTCTCCTGATCGCAGATTAAGTGATCAAATTATCGTCTTGTCAAGAATAATATAAGTATAAGACAATGTATATTATGCTGTGCTACATAATTGCTAAAAACTCAGCTCTATGGGAAAATATATGTTGATAAAATAACCTGTCACCTCAGACTAGGAAATGGCAACAAAAAGCATAATTGCCAAGTTGAATAAAGGGGACAAGCTGAATGGTGACAACTGGGATATCTGGCACCGCAAGGTGTAGTATATATTGGAGGAACAAGAGGCCTTTGAGCCACTGACCACCATTTTGGTGAAACCTGTAGCTGGGACTACAGCCCAGCACAGAAGAAACCTGGAATTATACCGGGAAAAGAAAAAGGAAGAACAATATTACAAGAGTCACCCTGCTGAGCACGATGGAAAATGACCTAATGTGCCAATATGAAAAGCATTCAATTGCACAAGCTATGTGGGCTGCCCTCAGAGATAAGTTTGGTGGAACTTCGACCATTAAACTTAGGAGGCTGACGACCAAGTTTGACACGTATAAGCTTTGAGGTAAATTGCCCATGAAGCAGCATCTCCGAGACATGTCAAACACGATCAGAGAGCTCCAGGAAGCTGGACATACACATTTACTGAAGAGCAGCAAGTGCTTAATTAGATCGCTTCCCATAGTTGGGAACATATGAAAGTAAGCTTAACCCATAACGATAACATCATCACTTTTGATGATGTTATGAAGCACCTTGAGCTTGAGAATGAACGCTTTGAGGCATATAAGACTTCTAGGCATGCCTATTACACCGAGGATGCATGCCCTTCCAATGCCAAGCCCGATTTTAAGAAGAGCAAGAAATTTTGTGGAAAAGGCAGGAAGGATATCCCTATATTCCAGCAATTTAAAAAGAAGGGATCCAAAAGCGGCATGAAGAAAGTTGACCTAAGTAATGTCAAATGTTATGCCTGCCAGAAGATGGGTCACTTTTGCGAGGGACTGCTCTAAGCGAATGACTGTGGAAAGACTCAGGCTCAACAGACCATGTAACGAAGGATCGGGGATCCTTTGTGGATTACCGTCGGTTGCCGCATCAATGCAAATGGCTTTATGTTGGAAATAACGCAAAGATCGAGGTCAAAGACATAGGTACTTGCAGATTATCTATGCGGGTGGAAAGACCTTAATCTTACATGATGAGCTTCATACACCGGACATTCGACGGAATTTAGTTTCTATACTATGTCTTTTGAATTATGGGTTTGATGTGAACTTTCATGGAAAGGTTGCTGACATATTTAGCAACAAGACCTTTTATGGTTTAGCTTTCCTCTTAAGAAACTTCTTTGTAATGGATGTTATTGGTAATTTTAACTTGCATGACTGTTTCGTTAGTTCCTCCGATATAACTATTGATGTGAATATCTGGCATACTAGACTAGGACACATAAGTCAGAATCGAATGATTAAACTAGCAAAAGAAGGTTTACTGGGTGAAGTTCCAAACATGGAAATGGCCTTGTGTGAAAATTGTCTAACTGGCAAAGCAACTAGAAAACCTTTTAGTACAGGAACTAGATCTAAAAATCCATTGGATTTAGTCGATTCTGATATATACGATCTCATGAGTGTGAGGGCTAGGCACAGAGCTTGATACTTCATTACCATTACTGATGACTTTTCACGATATGATCACGTCTATTTGATCTCATATAAGTCTGAAGCATTAGAGTATTTTAGACATACATGAATGAGGTAAAAAATCAAATGGAACGTAGAATTAAAGTATTACGTACTGACCAAAGTCGTGAATACTTATCCAATCAGTTCAAAGAGCTATGTGAAAAATAAGGGATAATTAGGCAACTAACTATCCTTAGCACTCCACAACAGAACAGAGTGTACGAAAGAAGAAATAGAACTCTTCTAGACATGGTTAGGTCGATCATGGCTCAAGCAAACCTGTAAATTTCGTATTGGATGATGCTTTATTAACAGCAGACTTCATACTTAACCGTGTACCCTCAAAAGCAGTTACTTCCATACCCTATGAGTTATGGATGAAACGCAAGCCAGATCTGAGTATCTAAAGGCCTTGGGGGTCGGCTGCATACGTTCATAATGATTCTCATAAGTATGGGAAGTTGGGTCCTAGAGGAAAGAAATGTATCTTTATAAGATATTCAAAAGAATCCAAAGGATATGTTTTCATATGTGAAAACGAAGATGGAACAGTAACTGAAATTGATTCAAGGGACGCTGTATTTTTGGAAAGTGAATTTCCTAGTAGAGGAGAGATAGATCGAACAGTATCTCTCTATGAGAAACAAGAACAAGGTAGTGTAGATCGATCTAATGATCCCCAATCGTCTCAATTTATCGATCTGAGTAGGAGATCAGAAGGCTCAAAAAGGCCTTTGCCAAGGCCGAGACAAAAGAAACGAAAGAGACAAGAGGTCTCTACAAGAAGGAGTGAGAGGGGAAATGTACCTAAGAGGCGTTTCCCAATAGAGGGGGAAGCACTTATTGTCACTCCGGATGGAGGTGATGAGCCACGTTCTGTACAAGAGGCCTTGTTGTGTCCTGCTAAAGATGAATGGAAGAAAGCAATGGAATAAGAGATTGATTCAATGAAAAAGAATTAAGTATGGGAACTTGTTGATCTATCAAAAAGTCGCATGACCATTGGGAACAAATGGGTTCTCAAAATAAAAAGAAAAGCGGACGGATCGATTGACAAGTACAAGGCACGTCTGGTAGCGAAGGGGTATACACAATAGAAAGGTATCGATTACGAGGACACCTTCTCTCCTGTTGTACGATTTAATTCAATAAGGCTAATTCTGGCAATAGTAAACAATTTAGATTTGGAGTTACATCAAATAGATGTGAAAACTGTATTTCTAAATGGAGACTTGGATGAAGAAATCTATATGGAACAACCATTAGGTTTCGTCAAAAAAGGTTCAGAGAGCAAAGTTTGTAAGCTCAAAAGGGACAACCATTTATGGACTGAAGCAATCATCCAGATAGTGGTACTTGAGGTTTCACAAGGCAATAACCTTATATGATTTTAAAATGATTGAAGAAGACCACTGTGTCTACGTTAAGCGATTTGATGATAACTTTGTGATGTTGTCATTATATATAGACGGTAACTATTAGCTGGAAATAGCCTGAATTCGATTTTAGCCGTTAAAGAATGGTTGTCATCGAATTTTGAGATGAAAGACATGAGAGAAGTAGAATACATAGTTGGAGTTAAAATCCAAAGGGATCACTAAAAGAGAATTCTATCTCTTCCACAAGAGAATCATATTAAGAAAATTTTCGAGTGATTCAATATGAGTGACTGCAATTGCTTAGACACCCCAATAGCTACTGGAATTAGCCTGAATATTGAAATGTGTCCCAAAACTGAGTCAGCTAAGAAAAGAATGGAAAAGGTTCCTTATGCTAGTGCCGTTGGAAGTCTAATGTATGCAATGATGTGTACAAGATCAGATATTTGTTTTGCAGTTGGACTGGTAAGTAGGTTCTAGTCAAATACTGGCAAACAGCATTGGAAATTTATGAAAAGGATTCTGTGATACTTAAAGGGCACAACAAATTATGCACTAACTTATCAAGGAAGCGAATTGCGACACCTTGGATACTCCAATGCTGATGTAGGCGGAGATGAAGTTGAACGGAGGTCAACTTTTTTTTTATGTTATACCTTCTTTCTAAATAATGGCGCCATAAGTTGGAGTAGCAAGAAGCAAACGTGCATAGCCTTGTATTCAATGGAAGCTGAGTTTGTGGCTTGCACTGTAGCAATGCAAGAGGCTATATGGCTGAAAATGTTTATTAAAGACCTTGGATTTGAAAATGAGAGTACAAATTTAGTGTTAATATATTGTGACAATACTGCAGCCATAACGTACACAAAAGACCCCAAATATTATAGCAAGACAAAGCACATTGATGATAAGTATAACTTTGTGAGAGATTATGTAGCACAGAAAGTGATTAATGTACAACACCTTTCGACCAAGAGTATGGTCGCAGATCCTCTGACTAAACCAATAGCCAAAGAAATGTTTGAGAAACATGTAAGGACCATTGATATGTGATCTTACCCAGTTGGTACACTTGATAAAACTTTGTCGTCATAATGCAATGGAAATGGATCAAAAGATTTGTGATTTCCAAGGATTGCACTATAGGGTGCAACCCCAAAGTCGTTCTCTACGGAGCTGTTTATACCACTAGTTACCTAGCTTGTGATTAAGTTCTCTTATAATTGAAAATCGTTTTTGATTCAAAATATGCTATGTACAAGGTTATTAAACCCAGACCGGTGATTAGACCGGACAAGGCAGTGGGTTAAAGGTCAGTGGGTTAGACCGGAGTCAAACCGGGGGGTCAAACCGGTGAGAAATAAAAAATTTAAAAATATATATTAATACATAAAATATATTTATGTACATATTTTCTTATATATATAGTTTTTTATTAAATACTCATGGAGTAATAGGTCAAGTTGGGATTCCCAAGCTTTTTTTTCAATCAACCTTTATATATAATTATAATTGAAAAAAAATACTAGACCCACATACCCTCAATCAATCTTTATATAAAATTATAACTGAAAAAAAACACAGGACCCACGCACCCTTTACCCTTCGTCTTTACTCTTTTTAATTCCGCCCCATCGCTCCCTTCGTCATCTACCCTTCGTGTAGCAGGGAGAGGCAAAGGGTTCTTGCGAGAGTGATTGACAATGGTGTCAAGATCAGGGATCAGGGATCTGTACGAAGAGGGTGGTGGTCGACGCTCGTTACCACATGTTGGGTCGTCTGGCCTCAATCGTGGCCAAGGAGCTTCTTAATGGCCAGAAGGTCGTCTTGGTGAGGTGTGAGGAGATTTGCATCTCCGATGGCCTTCTGAGGCAGATAACGAAGTATGAGGTTCCTTCGTAAGTGCATGAACACCAAGCCTTCCCATGGACCCATTCACTTCAGAGAAGCTTTCGCCCTCTTTCATGGTCGCAGTTGGGTTGTGAGAGCATCTTCGGGTACCTTCTCCCTTCCAGATCTGAGATCTATTTTTTGTTTTTTCCTGATTCTGATCTGGATGATGACTGATTTTGGACTATTTAACTACTGATCTTGAACTGCTCTTGAACTGCTGCTGATCTCGATGACCTTCCTTTACTATTTCTTCTGCTCTTGAACTGCTCTTTGATTTCATTATGCTTTCTCGGTCTATCGTCCACCAACCGAGTCACGATAACCCGGGGCTACCTTCAACTCCGACCGGAATGCTAGCCGAGTCGCCGGTTTCCGGCTTGACTCGGCCGGTCCGGTCCGAGTCTGAGAACACTGGCTATGTACCTAAAGCTAATTACAAGATAAAATTTCTTTTTGGTATTTTTGATTGGGTAAAACAATGAAAGCAGAATTGAAGTGTAAAAGTGTTGAATGATGGATTTCCTCTTGAAAATGAATTAGGCTATCATAGTTCACAAAAGATTAGGGAAAGTAATAGTTTTCTCACTAAGTTTTGTAATGAAAAACCCCAACAACTCGCTAGGTCAAAAATTCCATGTAATGAACTCCATTCCATGAAACCCTTTAAAAACACTTAGTGTGTGTACGGAAGTCGCAAAGTGATAAATTCAACTCAACACAATATCGCATCTAAAATCAAGCACAACTAGGAAGATAGAAGAGAGCAACAAAGATCTTATTGAATAGGTAGAAATGAGACTTCACTCTACCACGTCAAACACAAAGCAAGTTCAATACACAAATAATCCAAGTTTGGCTCGACCGAGACCAAGCATTTACGTACAACTTACAAGTCCTAACTCAAAAACTATGTAATCCATAACATAAATACAGATTGAAAACTAATACTCCTCTTTCGGAACATCGAACTCAGGCCAACTTCATCTCCAAGAGGAAGGGAGATGCTCAGCTACTCATATGAAGTGAAATCGGACTCCGGACGGATGATTGGAGGTGCATGGATGGATTATGAATGGAATTGGATGGAAATTAGGGTTGTGTGAGTAGAAGATGAGAGAAAATTGTGAAGTGAAAAATGTAGCTTTGCAAATGCTGGTTTCCAAGAGTGATGGGCTCAAAAGGGTAACAATAGTTAAATTATGTTGGCTTGTGTTTGGATAAAATGTAAGGTTTTAAAATGAAGGCCTCTATCATTTTCACAGAATATTGGATCATAAAGCTTTGATTAAGAATCAAGACAAGTTCTAGAGAGATTAAAAATCAAGACAGACCCACACAAATCAAATGAAATTAGGCCCAATTATCCTCACAATAAGGCTAATGTCTCAATTAAATAGTCTCAAGAATTAAAAATGCAAAGGGTAAACTTAAAATTGCATCTACACTGCTCCTTTGCTAATAACTTGAAAATGCAATTTACCAAAAGCTTTTATCCCTTAAAATCATGCATCAAATTCCCAATGCATTATCTGTGAAAATCATGGTATTTGATTTTTTTGTTCAGGAGTATTAAAGGCATAAAGGTAAGAGGAACATTTTATTTTGAAATTCAAAACCTAATTTTTTTTATTATGCACTGAAGTTTTGCCGCGGCTAACCACAAATTTGGTCGCGGTGAACCACATCCGAGAGGATGGTTTCGTGTGCAAGTGGTTTCGTCGCGGTGAAACCATAAGATGGTCGTGACGAAACACACCTGAGAGGTGAATTGCTTTATTTTGACGACTTACTCCGTGATGAACAATAAAATCGTCGCGGTGAAAATTATCTGAGAGCAAAAATGCAGTTCAAAACCTCTGGAAAATCACAAATTTTTACAAAAAAGTTTAAGAAACCTGAAAATTTCCAAAGTTTTCAACAAAATGGCCTAACATTTAATCTTCAAAAATTCCGGTTGCATTTTAAAATCAAGGTATTGCTTGGAAAACTTAAATCCTAAATCTCCCCCACACTTAAATCAAACATTGTCCTTAATGATTGGAAGGAAATATTTAACAACAGAGAAAGCACGGAATTCACAAGCAATACCGGAGAATATCATGCAAGCATGCACGGAATATGGAAAACAACAAAGGAACATATAACTCAGGCATTGCAAACAAATTTCCTCAAGTCTCAATTTCATGAAGCAAGGCTAAACATGAAACAATGGGATTTTATTGAAATGAAAAACAACCTAAAAAGAAAATGTAACTATTCTAGTTCCTACTGGAGAGTCCCCCCATACTTGTTTTCATCATTAACCATGTAAGTTCAATCAACCATATGACAATAAGAAGAAAACAAGAAAGGAAAGAGACAATCTTCCACTTAAATCTTCATAGACTCTTGTAGCAGAAATTCTCATACCGGATGAAAAACATGAATTTCTTTACTTCAACTCCCCTTACGTTACACATTCTTGGAAGATGCTCATGATTAATAAGTAGAGGCGTTGAAGCATAGGGCTTGTAACCACAACCTTGCTTGGTCTGATTCTGCAAAATAAACATTGGACTAGCAGCAGTATCTAATCCAAGAATGCAGATATGGAGAGATATAGGATGGATTGAGAATATCTTGGGAACAAAACTCTCCTAGAAAAAATCACAACCAAGCAAGTCAATAGGATTCCCTTCAGTAGGAATCAAGCAATCAATCAAATTGTTAAAATTATTTTGTGCTTGCAAAGTAGATGTTAATAATTGACAACTTTTAGAGCCTAACACATCATCTTTGCATTCACTAGAGGATTCATCTTCATAACAGGATTCATTCTCATTTATGATTTTGTCAATTGAAATTTTAGAATCCTTACTTAGGGGATCATCCTCTACAAGTTCATGCTTATCAATTTTAGCATCTCTAGTACTATTAGATGTGTCATGTTCTTCACCAAAGTTCTTTTTATGCCATGCCACAAGTTTATCATTCTTTTTAGGCTAAAGTATACTTTTGGTCCTTTTTGTTTACATCAAGTTTCATTTTAGTCCTTTAAGTTTAAAAAGTGCACTTTTAGCCCCTCAAACTTAACGCCGTTAGTTTCTCTTAACGAAAATTGTTGACTCATTGAATTTAATTGATGACTGTGTAATAAAACGTTGACAAAACATACTCACATTTTAATTTTAATTTAATAATATAATAAATTTGATATTTTAAATTGTGTAAAATAAAAAAGATTTAAAACAATAGCGTTAAGTTTGATGAGTCAGCAATTTCCGTTAAGAGAGACTAACGGTGTTAAGTTTGAGGGATAAAAAGTGCACTTTTTAAACTTAAAGGACTAAAGTAAAACCTGACGCAAACATAAAGGACTAAAAGTATACTTTAGCCTTCTTTTTATCAATACAAAGCATGCATATGATATCATTATCACAATAACAAGGTAAATTGTCATTCAATTTTATATCCCCATCATGTATAGTACTAGGAGGAGAAGCATGATCATCACATAAGGCAGTAGTAACAGTGCAAGCAACATCCCCAATTAAAGCATCACAACATGCATTCAAGTGAGCATCAATATTTTCAAACATATGAGGACACTCAACAACAATGTCCTTATTCACCTCATCCTCACTATCATCAATTGAAGATTCAACAAAGCTAGTAGTGATGAGAGGTGAATTATTCTCCTCAAATATATGAACATTATTACCTAGAGGTATAGGAGCTTGAGGATTCTTCACATACGGATTGATATTTGACGCTTGAGTCTGAGCCCCATGTTCATTCTCTTGTAGGTCTTTAAGCCAATGATTTCCTTCTTCACCTCCAGTATTCATCCATAGAATATGATTATAGTATGCAGTAAAGAATTCGTCGATATCTTCCATCTCCTCAAAAATTTCCGTTGTCCCTAGCATGAGTAACATTAGGTATTTTTCCTTGAGTGTATCATACTTTCTTGTTAAGGCATTAGTCAGGTCGTCTAAGTTATGTGAAGAAGGCAGAATATCTAGTTCACTTGGTTGATGTGTGATAGGTTCGGTTAGAAGATACGTTTCACATGATGGTTGAGGTTGGTGGAAAGTAGGATGGAAGGAATAGTCATATAGCTCGTATGGAAAGTTAGGGGTAGGTAGGTATGATGGTGAAAGATGTTGTCGATATGGTTCATATGGTGGAGATGATAGGTTATATGGTGGTTGATGTGATGGTTGCATGGGCTCAAAATATGGATTATATGATGAGAAGGAGGTTCATAATATGGTCTATGAGGTGGAAATGATGGTTGGAAGGTTTGGGATTGTTGATACCTTGTTTTGATGATAACAAAATGGATATCTTATGCTAAAGGAATTATGAAATTGAAAATAATTTTTGGAACTATTACAAGTTGTTTTTCAAAGTGTTAGATCAGTACTTGCTGAGTATACTCGAGTATTAAGTTAAAGTGTGAACAATACTCGAGCATTGGATCTCAATGCTCCAACATTGTAACTTGGAAAATGTTTTTTTAAGCAACACTCTAACTCAGCACTCGAGTAAAGCCTTCGAGCATTGCCAATGCTCGAGCACTGACACCCAGTGCTTAAGTATCGGGCTGAATCAGAGCACTCAGACAATGCTATAATGCAGTACATCAAGCATTGGCTGAAAGTAAAGCCAATGCTCGAGCACTAGAACTCAGTGCTCAAGTGTTGACAGTTTTTGTCAGCACTTTCAGTCAGTACTTCAAGCATTGGCTGACAGCAGAGCCAATGCTCGAGCACTAATAACACTGCTTGAGTATTGAGTCTTTTCTTTAGTACTGTCGTGCTTTACCCAAGCAAAGGCTTCCAATAGAGCCAATGCTCGAGCACAAGTTCACAGTGCTCGAGTATTGAGGTTTTTCACACAACACTAGAAGAGAATACTGCAAGTATTGACTAAAAGTATTGCTAATGCTCGAGCATCGGGCTCAAAATTTTTACTGTTCACTCATACTTCTTGAGAATGCTCTAGCATTCATTGCCAGCACTCTTAATGCTCGAGCATTCTGATATATCACTCGAGTATTGAATCTTTTTACCATTTTTCTTCTCAATACTTTCACAGATCACTCGAGTAAACTTAGGAAGCATTGACAGCACTCGAGCATCTTGATTTAACACTCGAGTATTTAGATTATTTTCAAATACTTTCATGCAATACTCGAGTAATATATCAAAGCATTGAACTTTCCTTTGAAAATCATTAGGCAATACTCGAGCATTGAAAGAGCTATGCTCGAGCACTGCTCTTCTGACAGCTTTTATGTCTGACACACTTCACCTACGCTATGCACCTACTTTCCTTATCTGTGTAACGACATTTTGAATACTAATTGCTCTCATAAATGCATAAGCTTGAGACATTAAATAAGGAATGAAACACAGGCGTAGTCTGAGACTCGGAAACTTTAACATTCATCTGCAACCTTCGTCGTTGTTTGTTTGAGCAACATTAAATGCCATTAATGAAGAAACAGATGGTCGTTGTTAAGAGTAACGGCTATTAAATGAAGTATAATGGACACTTCATTACTTCTCAACTATAAAAAGCCAATCATTCAATGCAGAGAAGGAGACGAACATTCTAAATATTTAAATTCAAAGCTATTCATCACATTCTATGTAAATCTTTCAATATTCCTTCTTTACTTCAGTATTAGCTATCTACTCTTTTGAGAGAACTTCTTTGAGCAATTATCCATTATAAATCTGTGAGAAACACAAGGTTGGGACCTTGTGTCATTTGTGCTGAGATTGAGATTGAAAACAGAAGGTGAAACACTCTGTTTTAGTGAAAAGCTTGAGGGGGAGTGAGTTCCCACTGTAAAGGCTTGAGAAGCCTCAGATTGTCATTGATAGTGAATTTGGAAATCTCAGGGGTGCTCTGAGGACTGGACATAGGTCAAGAGGACCGAACCAGGATAAATCTCAATGTTCATCTTTCTTCTTCACACTCGGTGACCTTGTTCTTACCTTTGTAATTTAAAGTTTTAAATTTATAAAATTACCAATTCACCCCCTCTTGGTTAAGTCCTACACTAACAGGGATGAAAGCCGATGGTGAGGTTCGTAATGTGGGATGGGAAATGGATTATCACATTCATGACCAAGTGAACATCTCTTTTGATCGTGCATCCATGTTTGGAGATCCTCTAATCGATGTTGTATGGATGCAAGGCTTTGAGAGAAATGATCTTCCATAATTCCTACAAAAGAATGAAAATTTGGGGGTAAAATAAATTAAAAGATTTCAATTTAAATAAAATAAAGAAGCTAGGACATGAAAGATGAAAATATGATATGTATGCATGCATTGGAAAAGAGAAAAAAATGGAATGTAAAGAAATAGTTCAGTAAGCAAAAGTTGGCCACGGCCAAAATTAAATTTCGTCGCAGCGAAAATCAAATTCCGTCCCGGCGAAAGTGTACCGATAGCTATTTCTCACTTGAAAACAGAATTGGCCGCGACGAAAGTAGGTATTGGCCGCGGTGAAATCTTGATATCAGATGCAAAATGCAGATGAAACTAGTGTATATATAGATGTTCCCTAAAATGCAATGTTATGCTATGAACAAGTCAAAGAAGCATCAAGGAAATTGTTGGGCAAAGTCCATCTCCAACAAAAACTTCTGTCAGAGATTCTAGAGGAGAAGGCTACGATGTTTGGAAGCGTCGACGAAGGAATATCTAGAATAAAACATAGAATCTCTCGTAAAAAATTTCTATTGGTTCTTGATGATGTTGATGAGGTCGAACAGTTAGAACAACTTGCTGGGGGTTGTGATTGGTTTGGTAAAGGAAGCAATGTCATTATAACTACAAGGAATAGGAAATTATTAATTATATGTAGTGTTCAAAAAACTTACGAAATGATGCAGCTGGATGAGCGTGACTCTCTTGAGCTCTTTTGTTGCCATGCCTTCCATATGAACCAGCCTCAAGAAAACTATCAAGATTTGTCTAGTTGTGCGATAAATCATGCACAAGGCCTTCCCCTGGCATTAAGAGTAATAGGCTTCAATTTGGCTGATAGAGACTTAGAGGAATGGAATTCTATATTGGAACAATATAAGAGGATTCCTTAAAGAACAATTGATGAGGTTTTAAAGATATGCTATGATTGTTTACAGGATGGTGCCAAGCGTTTTTTCCTAGATATCGCTTGTTTCTTTGATAAGAAGTTGGGATCTATTAAAGAAATAGTTGAATCTGATTTTGGTGCAGAGTTTTATCTTAAAATTCTTGTTGATAAATCTCTGATAACTAATTAACAATGGTTGGTTTTCCATGCATGATTTAATATGATAAATGGGTAGAGAGATTGTTATAAAAGAGGCACCATTAGATTCTGAAAAATGTAGTAGATCATGGTATTACAAAATATTCTTAAAGTATTACGTGAAGATTTAATGAGATCGTAAACCATAGCTATCTTCTTGTAGAATTATGCATACACTACACTTAATGTGATCTATATATTTATATGGCAATATCTATTGATGCTGCTTTGGTTTTGCATTACAGGGATGCAATAATATTGAAGGAATAATGCTTATTCCGCCAAAACAAGATGAAGTACAATAGCTATCTTCTTGTAGAATTATCCATACACTACACTTAATGTGATCTATATATTTATATGGCAATATCTATTGATGCTGCTGCTTTGGTTTTGCATCACAGGGATGCAATAATATTGAAGGAATAATGCTTATTCCGCCACAACAAGATGAAGTACAATGAAGTTGTATAGCTTTTGAAAAGATGAATAACCTTATAATTCTTATTCAGAATATCCAATTTTCAACGGATTCTACGTATCCTCCCCATAGTTAAAGTGGCTTGAATGGGAGGGATATCCTTCTACACCTTTACCTACAAATGTGTCTTCTTTAGAACTAGTTTTCTTGAAGTTATCTAGAAGTTCTTTCAAACTGAAAGAGTCATTCAAGGTTTTTTTTTAATGATCCTATATGGTTACTTTTCAGTCAAACGAGAAACATGAAAATGAAATAAAATAAATTTGGACTATGTAATTTAAAACAAGATGATCAACTTGCAAATAAACTTGCTGCTTGACTTGGATGTCAGAATGCCAGCAATAACAACATTTCCAGGTTGGTTTTGACTATTGCTGTGAAGGAAGCAGCTTTTGTTTTCGTACTCGCCGGAATTTACCTCGTGCCATCCTTGCATTTGAGGTAGAGGCCGGAAAAGCCAACACGAGTGTTGAACACTCCTTCCTAGTCTATATGTCCATCAGAGGCTGCCCAATAGTGAAACCTGCTTTTGATGCATTGAGAAAGAAAAACCTTTATAATAAACGGTGCTTTCGTGTTCAAGGTGGTCATGTGTTATTGGTTGGGCGATTTATGCAATTTACGGAAGGAGAGCAAAAGGTTCTCGGCAAGATCATGGGGTTGGATTGGAATGATGTGAAAATACGAGTCATTAATGAATCCCCAGATGTGTCAATAGTTAAGTGTGGAGTTTATGTCTATATAAGAAGGAAACAAACATGGAGGATGTACAGTTCGATAAGTCTTGTGATGCTTCAAATCCGTCACTGAAACTAGGAGCAATAACAGCTGCTCCTCCTAATAATTATGAACCACCCAACAAGTTCATGAGAATTGAGATAACGGAAAATTCAGCAACATAATGAAAAGGACAAGGTGAGCCTCTACTTCGTACATAAATAATTGTGTTTTCAATGCTTTTTTTTTTTTGGTTTAATAATCTTCCATTTTGATGTGTTGTAGGAGAATTAAACGACACCAAACTTTTGGTTCGCGTTGGAGGAGAAAGATGGGTAGGCATGTGTGGAGGCTCTTGCATCACACTTAAAAGGCTTGTTCATTGATATGTCAGCATCAAAAGAATACTGGAAAGGCTTAGGTAGGTTTTAAATCATTTGAAATAAAAGGCTTAGGTAGTTGTTCCTCCTGATGAAAGAACCATTAAGTTTCAAGCCTACTGAACAAATGAGAACTGAACAACACAGACAAGCTAGGACAGGGTTAGAATCAGTTTTCTACTAACTCAACGATGGTGCAGAATGCAAAAAACCTCTCATTCCTTTGCAGTCACCTTATAAAAAAAGATCATCTTCCACGAAATAAGGTGCAACACTTCTTTTTAGCAATGGGATTTCGATCCAACTAAAACAGAGACAGAGAGTAAAATAAAACAGAGCATGTGGAAAAGCTCCTGCTTGGGGCTCCTTTGGCCTTCCGGGATCATCTCGAATAAGTAAACAAGTGATAGTTGATACTCCTAGTTTCTAGATTTTTTTGCCCCAGAGATATTCCTAGCTTCTTAACTAATTATTGCGAAATCATTAAATCTGTTTTAAATTAATAAATGATTATATGTCAATGGTTAATGTAAGCTTATGGTTAAATAATAATATATTCTACATGTAGGATAAATTAGCACGTGATTGAAGAATTCAAAAAGATAGATATGGGTAACTTTATTTATGTATTTTCCTTTAAATTAATGAATATGTGTAAATAAAAATATGTTGTGGTGACAAAAAAAAAAAGCATCTGGAGACATCATATGAAATTATACCATTGAAGAATATAAAATTTTATTTGAAAAATATCAAGAATACTTTCACTTAAGTCTTGATCAAGGTTATCAAATTCAAATCCGACCATATGTCAAAACATAACGATCAAACCATGTAATCGGTTTGAGCATATGTCCAACTCATACAAATAGCAACTAGAGGTGACATGATTCTCATAAAAAAAAAAAGAGGTGACATGATGGATTATGGGTGTAACTTGGGTAACATGACGAGTTGCCTTATAAAAGAAAATATTTTAGCCACATGATGTCGGTGTATGTATTTATTTATATCAATTTTAGTGTTAATGATTATTATTTTAATGATTAAAGGATTGTTAGTAGGTATATTTTGTTATCATTTGTCTATATTCATGATTTATTAAAAAAATATTTAGTTATTACTAAATTTGATATCAATGGATGAAAGAGTGAAATTATGATGTCAATACGACAAAAATAGTAAAACATATTGGATAAGTATATCATATTTTCTTAATGATTTAAAATATTAAATTGATATTTAATATTAAGATGAGGTGATGAAAAATTAAGAATTTAAATTATTTTTTTAAAAAATTATTCCTTGCCAATCTAAGCCCTGAATTTTGACTCTAAGCTGTTACCTCTGTTAATACACACACACATATATATATATATATATATGTTATTTTTGCTGTCATTTTCTCTCGAAATCCTTCGACCTTCATGCCAGTGTACAGTCCGCTGACCAACCTGAGTTGAGGACTTGGGGTCAAAAAAGAGAGTTTGGCCCCACAAAAACCGTCCCGAGTATCGAAGAACTAGTGGGGCATCTTCTTCTACAGAGTCCAAAGCCAGGAGATGGGCAGAGCATCTTCTACAGATTTTCCATGCGCTTTCACTTTCAGATGTCACGTTTCGTGGAAGTTTCCGATCCCAAAATACACCCACCACCTGCTATTAAGTAGGAATAACTTCGCTTTTCTATAGCTGTTATTTGACAATGGCGATTCAACTGGCAGAACCATCTTCTTTTAGCCTTACCGGCAAAACGAAGTGTAGATATGATGTATTCCTGAGTTTTAGAGGCGAAGATACTCGCCATTCCTTCACTGTGATTCTCTACAATGCTCTGCATCGGAAGCTTGGAAAAGGGAAACGCATCTCGCCCACGCTTCTTAGAGCCATCGAGAAATCCAGGATTTCGATTATCGTCTTCTCGAGGAACTACGCTACTTCCACATGGTGCCTGGATGAACTCGCCCACATCATTCAGTGTAAGAAGGAGAAGAACCAGTTGGTTATGCCCATTTTTTGTAAGGTGAATCCGATGGATGTACAGTATCAGACTAATAGCTTTGGAGAAGCCATGGCTGCCCATGAAAAAAAGGTTCAGAAATGATATGGAGAAAGTGCGCAAATGGAGGTCTGCTTTTTCTCAAACTGCTAGTTTGTCATCCGCATGGCTTTTGAAGATGATTATATTTTTATATATTATTTTTCTAATTGATTCTTGACTTGATCTATAATTGTTGATATTATATACCATGCTGTTTAAGATTTTTAACACAGATCATGCTTAAAGTTCAAATGAGAATCTCTCTGTTAATTAGAAATAGTGTAGAAGGTATGGTATCCAACAGAGTATATAGTATTTATGGTATCCAACAGATCATGCTTAAACATCTTTGGACTCGAGTCCTGCATAGAAGAGGTTAAGTCACTTCTGGATCAATCTGATGAAGGAGTATGCATGTTGGGGATTCATGGAACTGGTGGAATTGGCAAAACAACTCTTGCCAAAGCTTTATGTAATTTAATCTTCTACCAATATGAAGGTGCATGTTTTCTATTTGATGTGGCAGAAGCTTCAAAGCAATACCGAGGCATGGTTCATCTCCAACAGACACTTCTATCAGATATTTTTGAGGAAAGGATAAAAGTGTGCAGTGCTGATGAAGGGAATATCTAAAATGAAACAAAGACTCTCACAAAAATTTTGGTTCTAGAACAGTTAGAAAAACTTGCAGGAAACTCTAATTGGTTTGGTCCTGGAAGCAAGGTCATTATAACCACAAGAAATAAGCAATTACTAATTGCTCATCATGTTGAAAAAGCATATGAAATGAAGAAGTTAAATGATCATGATGCTTTGGAACTTTTTTGTTGGCATGCCTTCCATTTGAGCCAACCTCCAAAATGTCATGAAGATATGTCTGGTCGTTTAATAAGTTATGCGCAAGGCCTGCCTTTGGCTTTAAGAGTAATAGGTTCTAATTTGGCTCAAAAGAACATAGAAGAATGGAGATTTACACTTGAACAGAAAAAACAATTCATGAGGTGTTAAAGATAAGCTATGATTGCTTACAGGATATTGCTAAGAGCATTTTCTTAGATACTGCCCGTTTCTCCAAGAGTAGGATGAAATATATTGAAGAAATCCAAGAAACTTATAATTATGGGGCAAGGTTTTTCATTGAAGTGCTTGTTGATAAATCTCTTATGACTGTTAGTAATAATGGCCGGTTTTGGATCCATGATCAGATACAACAAATGGGCAGAGAGATTGTTAGGCAAGAGGCACCATCAAATCCAGGTAAATGCTGTAGGCTATGGTATTTTGGAGATGTTCTGAGAGTATTGCATGAAATTTTGGTAAGAATCTAAATCCTTTTTGTTTTCTCAAATACATTAAATGCATTTTGCTTATTTGGTAATGTCTAATGAATGTTATTGCTTTGAACTTCATTAAAGGGTGGCAGTAATATTGAAGGAATAATGCTTGATCCACCTCAACCACGAGAAGTGGATTGGAATGGTACTGCCTTAAAGAGTATGAGTAATCTCAGAATTCTCATTGTTCGAAATGCCAAGTTTTCTACAGGTGCTAGATATTTTCCAAGTAGCTTAAGATTGCTTGACTGGGATGGATACCCTTCAATGACTCTGCCGCCTGATTTTTGAAATGACTACCACTTAATTTGAACAAACTAGATTTTTATCCTAAAAATCTAGTTTGTTCAATCATTTCAGACTGGGAGACATTCAAGGTGCTTTCCTCCCCCTAATTTAAAATTATTTGTTTGTTTGATTTCTCTGTATGTCCCCTCTAATCAAGAATAAAATGCTATAATATTCCTTTTATTATATCCTATTTTACTTAGACCTCTCATGAATTTCTTAATCTTGTGCGAATCTCCTTTGTATGTTTTAAAGTGGTTACGCTCCGTGCAATTCAGATTTAAAACTAATTAGTTTTTATAAATTTGGAATTTGATTTATCAGTTTTGTAATTGTATGTTAATGTTGATAAAATTATTATTTGTTAATTAATATTGATATAATCAGTTTTCTATTACTTTTTAAAGTGGTTCACAAAAAATCTTTCTTTTACTTTTACAAATACAATATATTAGTGTGAACTTTTTTTTAAAAAAAAAAGACAATCTTTTGCTGCATATTTTAATATAAAGAACACAAGAGAACTCATTTAGGGGTATTTTGGAGTTTTGAATTTATAACTTAGATTTAACCATTGAGTTTTAGAAATTGTGTTAGTCATTTTAAAATAAGTTTTCTTTGGGGGATGTATTTTTAAAATACGAAAAGAGACTTTTCTAGATTTTAGAAATAGAGGTGAGGTCTGTATGAGACTAGATAAATAAGAGGGAGATTGCAATATTTTACTAAAAAAACAATGTCACTTGATTTCACTGTTAACTAATTTTTTATTTTTATTTTGCAGAGATTTGAGCATGTGACATATATGGATTTCTCTCGTTGTGAGTCCATAATTGAAATACCTGACATGTCTCAATTTCAAACTTTGAAAAAAAAAACTATTGTTTAATGGATGTAACAATTTGATCAAGGTTGATGATTCTGTGGGGTCTCTCTCTAATCTGGTTGAATTAGATGTTAGTGCATGTCCTAAACTTGGAAGCTTTCCACACGAAATCGATATGGCATCACTTGTATCCCTTCAACTAAGCTACTGTAAGAATCTTGACTACTTTCCAAATGTAGTGGGAAAGATGGATGCACTAAGGGATATTTTTGCAGTGGATGCTGCTATTAAAGAACTCCCACATTCCGTCGGAAATCTTTCAGGGCTTCAAATTTTTCACATGAGCTCCTGCAAAAGCCTTAGGGAGCTTCCAAATAGCTTATTCATTTTGCAAAGTCTTAGCTGGCTTAAATTGGGTGACACAAAGTTGCTGCAAAAAATCAATAAAGAAATTAGAGCAACAAAGCCAGCTAGTGAATAGCTGCACTAACTTGGTGATGTTGAATCTTGAAAATTGCTCTGTGGGATGAATATCTTCACCTTACTCTGAATTGTTTTCAGAACTTGGAGATTTTGGTTCTATCCGGGAATGATTTTGTATCCCTTCCTGAATGCATTAAAGAGTGTGTTAATTTGTTAAATCTGGAAGTGAATAACTGCAAGAATCTAAGAGACATACCAGAGCTTCCATTGTAGTTTGAGATCATAAAGGCTGAGAATTGCACATCATTAACTTCAGAGTCATTCAATCGTTTATGGTCTCAGGTTCTTCTAATTATTTCAATATAATATTTTATTTTGTCGTGACAGTTGACTGATTCTTCTTCTCTTTTTTTTCCCAACATTCTTAAAAAAAATTATTTCTTTCAATT
>JANTPZ010010160.1:0-10360 GCA_025593235.1 Vachellia pachyceras | reverse complement strand
TGTACAACCATGTAGTATACAAAAGAATTGATTCAAATTTTGTTTTGTTAGTTGTACAACCATGTAGTTTCTCTTCAAATTTTATTTTTATGCACGATTTGATCATGCATTGGAATCCTTCAGGTTGCTTCTCTTTTCCAAGACCATCAAGACCTGCTTGTTGAGTTCACTCACTTTCTTCCAGATGCTTCAGCAGCAGCTTCTGCTCATTATGCTCAATCTGCTCGGAGCTCTTTGCTTCGAGATAGGAACTCTGCAATGCCAGCGGTGCGGCATGCTGACAAGGTTTTTCTAAGCATTCATACTTGTCCCTCTAAATCAATAGTTTCTTACCAGGCTAACGTTTAATCATCTCTATGCCAGAGGACCATAGTCTCACATGATCGTGACCATAGTGTCGATCATCCTGATCTAGATGACAGAGGTTTTATGAGGACAGAAAATGAGCTGAGGAGACGTGAGAAGGAAAAGGATCATAGAGAAGATAGGGATAGGAAAGAACGGGACCAGGATGATAGAGATTATGAGCATGATAACAGTCGGGACTATAATATGCAGAATTTTCCCCACAAACCGAAACATGGTGATAGGGGCGATGATTTTGGTGCTGAACCTCTGCATCAAGGAGGTGATGCTGATGAACATTTTGGTCTGCGCAGTATGGCATCACCTTGTGATGATAAAAGTTCTGTGAAAAGTGAGTTTATCAATACTTAGAGATCTTTGATTGACCGATATGATTTATAGTTTATTTTTTCCTTGTCAGACTGATTCTAACAACACTTTAACAGTGGAATGGTATGCTTAAACTTTTTTAGCTGTCTCAAGTTCATTTTGAAACTGGAAGGAATAAATGGGAAGAAGAAAGGCACTCATTTCAGCTTGAAAATTCATATCTAGTGCCAAGATTTGCCTCCATTTTTCTGCCATTTTCATTCCTGAAGTATTTAAATTGAAGATGCTCTCTTGTGCTGATTGGATTATCCTTAACTTAAAAAGAAGCAAACTGCTATCTTTTTGTTGCTATCTGTGTCAGACGCCCATATCCTATCTCATATCACTTCTGTTTTTTTAAATAAAAAGCCAAACTATCTAGGCGCTGTGCTAAATCATGATAGAAATGCTGCTGGCCAACTTTGAAATGTTATGAGCTCCTAAAAAACTGTGGTAGCTATATAAACAGTTAGAATTTAATCAAATGTACGAGAATATGTTAAAAAATGACTCTATACTTCTAAAACTTTGAGTATATATCTTTTCCATGGTAATTTATATATAATCTGTTTTTTTTTGTAATACCGAATATTAGTTATTTTATAAATGTGTAAATATACTTTTTTACTAGTAAATGTCCTGGTACTCAAAATTTTGCATTAATTTATTATCATAACCTTTTATTTTCTTTTTGTATCAATATATGTGCATTAAGATATGGAATGTTTTTATTATGCATGTTTTGAAGTTGCTCAGGCACATAAAATCTATCTTGTTTTACTTAAAAGTCCTTATTCAAATTTATTTGTTGGCCTTTTTTATGTTCTTTGTTGGATAATCTTTTTAGCTGCTTTCATTTTACAGAAGTTCTTTCCTTTTACACATTGTTATCTAACTTGGGAGTTCTATTTGTCTTAGGTATGTATAGTCAAGAGTTTGCTTTCTGTGATAAAGTCAAGGAGAAATTACTGGACCCTGATGATTATCAGGAATTTTTGAAGTGCCTGCATATCTATAGCAGGGAAATAATTACGCGTCAAGAATTGCAGTCACTGGTACGCTTGTTGCATATAACCTGCATATCTAATTGTGTACTATCAATATGATTGGATTAAAAAGTCTTACTCTTGATTTGTTTAGACTGATATTGATCATAGACTAGAAAACAGTTGGTAAACATCTTTGTTTTGTATCCTCTATCTATTAGGTAATGCTGATCCTAGCAATTTTTGTCGGAGGTTTACCCCACTCCCAATTATCTCTTTGGATTTAAACTCATAGGGCTAAGGTGCTCTGACAATTTGTGATTAATATGGAATGTGATTGTAAAATTTTGCATGGAAGAGAAATCAGTCTATCACAAATAGAAATGGACTGTTTAATAAGACTTGGAGACTATTGCTTGAAAAATGCTAAATGTTATGTGAAAGGGACTAATTGCAACCATTAAATCTGATGCATAACGCAATAGGTTATGTTATTTTTTAATTAATTATTGGATTTTTGAATAAAGTTTTAATATTGGATATTTACCGTATTTTGGAAAATCCTTAAATACATCCTAGCATTATTCTTGCTGGATTTTTTTCGTTTATCTGTGGTATAAAGAAATTCAAGTGAACTGTTTTTAGTTTTTCAATCATGGAGCAATTTGATTAAATAATAGTTATATACCGAAAGTTATTCCTTTTCCAGCAAATCACCTGTTGAAGCTTGAAAGACAGCATTGAAATATGATGACTACTTATTTAAATCTTGTTCTTACAGGTGGGTGATTTACTGGGAAAATATCCTGACCTTATGGAGGGTTTTAATGAATTTTTGGCAAGATGTGAGAAGAACGGTAATTTTCAACTAATTTGTTACTTTCTGTGATGTTAAATTTTTGAAATAATTTCTAACAGCCCTTTTCATGCAGATGGATTTCTTGCTGGTGTAATGAATAAAAGTATGTGAAGTGTCTACTTTTTTCCACCTTCTCTATAATATATGGTCCCCTTTTCTCTCATCTGGATTCTGGATCCATTTGAACATTTGCTCCGTTATCTTTTGAAACTTCTTACTATTTTATGTTTATTAGAATCCTTATGGAATGAAGGGCTTGCATCAAAATCAGTGAAAGCAGAAGACCGGGGTAGAGATGGGGATCGTGGTCGTGGTCGGGATGACGAGGTTAAAGAAAGGGATTGTGAATACCGAGAAAGACCTGCTGCCATTGCCAACAAGGATGTTTCAGTTTCTAGGATGTCTATGTTACCCTCCAAGGAGAAGTACATGTACAAACCAATAAATGAGTTGGACCTATCTAATTGTGAGCGATGCACTCCTAGTTACCGGCTCCTACCAAAACATGTAACTTGCTTTACTTTTTCGGTTTTTCCTTTTTTTACCATTTAATTTGATTCGGAGATTCTGTAGCTATTTTGTTTGTTTTATACATTATTTGTGCTTTTGTAGTACCCAATACAGGTGGCTAGCCAGAGAACAGAGCTTGGTGCTGAAGTATTGAATGATCATTGGGTGTCTGTGACATCTGGAAGTGAAGACTATTCTTTTAAACACATGCGCAAAAACCAGTATGAAGAGAGCTTGTTTAGATGTGAAGATGACAGGTTGGAGCTTGCTAGAGAAGTTTTTTAACCTTTTGTAATTCCTGTTATATTAATTATTATTAGTGGTGGAAGTAATAGTTTGTCTTGTTCTGTTTTTTGGTTCATTTTAACTTTGCCGAATAGATTATGAGATGTATTTTCCACAATCTATCTGTTACTTGCACTTGCTGATGTTATTTTGATCTATACTGACAGGTTTGAGCTTGATATGCTGTTAGAGTCTGTGAATGTGACAACAAAGCGAGTAGAAGAGCTCTTAGAAAAGATCAATAATAATATATTAAAAGCAGAAAGTCCGATCCGTATTGAGGAGCACTTAACAGGTTATATCAATGGAGTTTTTTGCGAGCTTATATACGGTTTGAAATAAATTATTGACGTTTTTCATATTCTGATTGGATTCTTTCTTTTTCTATTAATTTAGCTTTAAATCTAAGGTGCATTGAACGCCTATATGGTGACCATGGGCTTGATGTACTGGAAGTGTTAAGAAAGAATGCGCCTTTAGCTTTGCCAGTTATATTGACCCGCTTGAAGCAGAAACAAGAAGAGTGGTCAAGGTGTCGTGCTGATTTTAATAAAGTTTGGGCTGAAATATATGCCAAGAACTATCACAAGTCCCTTGATCATCGGAGCTTCTACTTTAAGCAACAAGATATGAAATGCTTGAGCACTAAAGGTAATAGATAAATTTACACGTCTATAATATGGTATCATGATGCTTCTTTTTTTTTTTTTTTGGGTGTGTTGCATGGGTCTTTCAATCTTTTTGATAAATAACTCTTTCTTGAGGCTCCTAAAAATTTTTAGTAGTTATGGAATTATTTTCAATCTATTGCTTTTTTCAAAGTTACTTTCCTCCTTTAATTCACTGCAAAATTTTTATGGTTGAAGTCTTCTCATTTTTTTCAACCTAGTTATGTTTATCCTGATAGTTTATTCTGAAATAAATCTATGTGCATACTGCATAATTCCACCATAGCATGCAAAATGTTTTTCATTTTCTTGACACTACCCTTTGCTATTTATTTCACAGCCTTGTTGGCAGAAATTAAAGATATTAGTGATAAAAAACGTAAAGAAGATGATGTTCTTCTTGCAATTGCTGCTGGAAATAGACGGACCATTCTTCCAAATTTGGAATATGAATTTTCTGATCCAGATATTCATGAAGATCTGTATCAGCTCATAAAATATTCATGTGGAGAAGTTTGTACGACTGAGCAGTTAGATAAAGTTATGAAGATTTGGACAACATTTATCGAGCCCATGCTTGGTGTTCCTTCTCGGCCCCAAGGTGCTGAGGATACAGAAGATGTTGTCAAGGGTAAGAACTATTCCGTCAAAAGTGGCACTGCAAGTGGTGCCGAGAATAATGGTAATCCAGGTAGTGGTGCTACCTTAATGAGTTCTAAACAATTAAGTACTTCTAGAAATGAGGATGAGAGTATTCCATTAGAACAGTCAAACTCTTCCAAAGCATGGCAAATGAATGGGGATGGTGGGGTTAAAGAAGACAACTGTGTTGATACAGACCATACAATGCTGAAGACTGAGACTTTGGGCAGCAGTACACAGCTTTGTAAAACGCAAGCTAGTTCATCCATGCCTGATGGAGGATCAGGTATCAATAAGCAAGAGCATCCTAGTGATCGTTTAGTGAATGCTAGTTCCTCACTTGCCTCTGGAATGGAGCACAGTAATGGAAGAACATGCATTGATAATGCATCAGGTTAGCAACCTGCTTTTTGAACCTTCTTGTTGATTACTTCATTGTTCCACTTAATTACTCGTCCTTAGTTTATTGTGTTATTTGACTGTTAATTTCTGAAAAATGAATGAAACACTGAGACACATTTTCTCTGTAAGGGCTTACTCAATCTAGAGCCGCTGTTGAGGGAGGACTTAGTGCACCTTCATCAGAGGTATGGCTGGGCTCCTCATACAATTTATATATATATATATATATGTTTTATAAGTGAAAATGCATATTTCATGATTTATCTTGAGGTGATAGCATATGTCGTGGAAAGAAAGAAACATATATCATTGAAAGTTTGTTAGGGCTTAGGAAATGTAGTTGTTTTCATGGACTATGTTTTATGTTTATTTTTTCCCAAGTATGCATCTTATCTACAATTTTTCCAGCAGTTACTAGCAATTGCAGTCAATTGATTTAGACGTTTGGAGCTTTATATTACAGATTAAAATACCTACTTGTTTCTGATTTATGTATTGTCCCAAACAGTGGAACTTGTTGCATATTGATGGTTTATTATTATTTTAGGTGCATGATCTTGCTATAAGATCTCGATATTTGTGTCTTAATTCCTTAGAAATTGGCTGTTTGATGCAGAGGTTACTTGTTCTTTCTTACTAATTTCCGCTTGACCATTGGTGATAAATTGACAATCTGTTGCTGAAGGCCTGTATGACCTCATCTTGCAGTAGTTTTAGCATTCCACTTCCATCTCAGATTTTTTATTTAATTTTAACTTTGTTTTATTTTATGATGTTGATTGTCTCCATTACTCAATTAAACTTTATTAATAATATTTCTTAGATTTTACATGGCTGCGGCTTTTCAAATCAGTCTGGACTTCAATCTTTCTGGCTTTTCCTATCAATGATTGGCTTGTCTAACTACAGCCTTAATTTATTCTTTTTAGACCAATCATTATTTTAAATTGTTAGAATTCAAATTTGATTATTTCCTATAATGTTGTTGAGGAATTATAGCCATGATCAATGCTGTTAATGTTTGATTTGTATCCCCTGATTCTAGGCATTTAATGTTGACTGTAATCAGATTGATTATCCATCCCTTAATAGGATAATCAATTTACTATATATACCCCATTCCATTTATCAATAAGACACATTTGGAGAGTAATATGTTCAATCTGGTATCAAAGCCAACTCATTGGAAGGTGGTGATGGTTCACAACCGAGTGCGCTTGCTATTAGTCCCTTGTAAAATTCCACATGGTGATTGGGGGAGAGATTATAGGGAACGAAGTCCCACATCGAGAAGGTGAGGACGGTCTTGGTGCTATATAAGTGGTTGAAACCCTTCCCTCAACAACTAGCTTTTGGGGGGAGTTAGGTGTTTCTACTTCCCTCTGGTATCAAAGCAGGTTAGAGAACCTGAGAGTGAGAGAGACTGAGGGCCTCCCTCAGCCCTCTGTTTGTGAGTGCTTGCGAGCGTCAGCCAGAGAGCAGACAGGTGAGTGAGACAGTGAGCAAGAGCGAGAGTGATAGAATATCTCTCATACCATAGGTCCGTTGTTGACACCGCACACCTCACCAGTCCTAGAAGTCGCAGATCGGCGCGTTCCAAGAAGACGACGCTGACCTGAGATGCGCGCAATTTCCACATGCTGGTTATCTTCTCTATATGTGGCTCCGTTGACGCTACCGCCTCCACCATCAGCTTTAGACGACGCCGATCGGCACATTCCCAAAGTCTGACGATGATATGAGGAGCGCGCCATCGTTTCCTTCGCTTGCCTCCTGCTGCTAATCTCAAGATGAATCGGGGTGACTTTCCTCCACTTTTTGGATCTATTCCAAGGCACCCAACCAACATGGAATTTAGGGCTTGTTTGGAAGCTATTTTGAAAATAACTTTTATAGATTCCGAGGCAAAACCTAGGTTTTGGAGAATAGATTTTGAAAAATAGCTTTTACAGATTTCAAGGCAAAATCTAGGTTTTGAAAAGTGATTTATGTTTGGGAAGTTATTAGCTTTTACGGATTCCGAGGCAAAAAAGTTGGTAGGAAAGAGGAAAGAGAGAATGAAAAGTAGGAAATAGGAAAGAGAAGAAAGAAAAAGTAGGAGAGAGGAAAGAGAAAGAAGGAAAAAAATAGGAAAAAGAAGAAAAAGTAGGAAAGAGAAAATCTAGGTTTCAAACCGAAGTTTTGTAACCAAAATAGCTTTTCTGAATTTTTTTTGTGCTTGGACAAAACTAGATTTTGGGGTAAAACCTAGGTTTTGAAACCAAACCTAGTTTTTAGGAAGAGGATGCAAACAAGCCCTAACTCCTATGGCTCATGTGAGTAGTGCAAACCTTGAAACTAATACCTCTTCTTCTACCCATTCTTCAACCAAATCTGCTGTGAGCCAAGAATTAGTAACTGCTGGAGAGAATCAGGCAATGGTCATAAACCATAAATTCAACGGTAGTAACTATCTACAATGGTCTCAAAGTGTGTTGATGTATTTACAAGGGAGGAGAAAGGAGAAGTATATCAGTGATGGCCAAGCACCTCAGCCTCTTCCAATTGTCCAAGCTTCGATACGTGGTTTGCAGAAAATAATCAGGTAATGACTTGGTTATGTAACTCTATGACCCTTAAAATTAGTGAAAGTTATCTACTTGCCAGGACAGCAAAGGAGATATGGGATGCAGCAAAACGCATGTATTACACCTTTGACAACACTGCAGCTCTCATTCAATTGAAGAGGCAGCTTAGAGATTTGAAACAAGGCAACTCGACGGTGACTTAATACTACAACACCTTGATTCGTATGTGGCAGCAACTCGATATGGTGCTCAATATTTTAGGCAACTGGTAAAGAAGGACCGTACAATTGATTTCCTACTAGGTATTACCGATGCCTATGAGGAGGTAAGAGGCAGGATCATGGGGTTAAAACCACTGCTGTCATTGTTTGAAGTTTTTAACATAGTGAAATTTGAGGAGAGCAGGGGACAACTCACCCAAGGTACTCAAGCACTTGGGGAAGGTTCAGCACTGGCCACTAGAGGTCCTCAGTCACATGAACATCGCGAGAAGAAAGGTAACAAATGGTGCAATCATTGCAACAAAAAGGGAAATACCAGAGATGAATGTTGGAAACTACATGGGAGGCCTTCCAATGCAAGGTCAAAACCCCGACAAGAGGGAAAGAGTCATCACACCTCATCCGAAGAGAAAGAGAAGAAGGAGAACGCCTGAGCAAGGAGGAACTACAGATACTGTGCAGGATTCTTGACAAATTGAATAAATCAAAATCCAATCCCAATGTGAACTTAGTGCGTTCAGGTAACTGTATTATTGCTCTTAATGCAATGGTGACCAGTGCACACACTTGGTTAGTGGATTCTGGAGCAACATATCATATGTCTGGTAACAAATTCTTATTTCACGGAATCAAGTATTGCCATGAGAATCTTAGAGTAAAAGTGGCTAATGGATTATATACAAAGGTTGAAGGAATTGGGAATGTACTACTATCTACACACCTTGAAATTCACAATGTGTTGTTTGTGTCTGCTCTCACGTGCCACCAACCTTGATTGGCCTCCACATCAGTTGGATGTGAAGAATGCTTTCCTAAATGGAGATTTAGAGGAGGAAGTGTACATGGATGTTCCAAATGGAGTAATAGCCCCACAGAATTATGTTTGCAAACTCCACAAATCCCTATACGGCTTGAAGCAATCTCCACGGGAGTGGTTTGATAGAAAGCGGTCAAGAAATTTGGCTATTCTCAAGGACAGGCAAATCATACACTTTTCATCAAGCATGATGATGACAAGATAACTATTCTAATTTTGTATGTTGATAACATGTTCATAACTGGGAATGATGAGTCATCCATTACCCACCTCAAAAATGCCTTAGCAAAGGAGTTTCAAGTTAAGGACCTAGGCTAAATGAGGTACTTCCTTGGCATGGAAGTGGCAAGAACTAGGAAAGGGATCAACATGTCATAGCGAAAGTATACACTCGACTTACTTTAAGAAACAGGGATGTTATGAGTGAAACCAGATGAAACTCCAATGGAAGAATCGTGCAACCTTGAAGTCAAACCGGAAGGAGTACCTGTTGATTCTGAGCGATATAGAAGACTGGTAGGCAAGCTGATATACTTAAGTCACACCCGGCCAGACATCAGCCATCTTGTCGGAGTTGTGAGTCAATTCATGCATCAGCCTCAGGAAGAACATATGACTGCGGTTTACAGAATCTTAAGCTACCTCAAACTCAATCTGGGAAGAGGAATTTATTTTGGAAAGGGAAGTGCCAGAAATATAGAGATTTACACTGATGCAGATCATGCTAGATCTGTGGATAACCAAAGATAAATAACGGGTTATTGCACATATGTTTGGGGCAATCTTGTCACCTGGCGAAGCAAGAAACAGATAATGGTATCCAGAAGCAATGCAGAAGCTGAATTAAGAGCTGTAGCCCTTGGGGTATGTGAAGGCATATGGCTCATCAGATTTCTGACAGCTCAGAATTCCATACAATGGCCCCTTGGACCTCTAGTGTGACAAGGCAAGCATAGAGATGACCAAGAACCCAGTCTATCATGACCGAACAAAACATGTTGATATTGATAGGCATTTCATCAAGGAGAAAGTTGAAGGTGTTATCATCAAATTGGATTATGTACGGTAGCAGACCAAGTTGCAGATATCATAAACAAGCCTCTTCCTCGAATCAAATTTGAAGAACTTCGTAGCACGCTGGGAATGATAGACTTATACTCTCCTGCTTAAGGGGGAGTGTTAGAATTCAAATTTGATTATTTCTTATAATATTGTTGAGGAATTATAGCCATGATGAGTGCTGTTAACGTTTGATTTGTATCCCCTAATTCTAGGCATTTAATGTTGATTGTAATCAGATTGATTATCCTTCCCTTAATAGGATAATCAATCTACTCTATATATCCCATTCCATTTATCAATAAGACACACATTTGGAGAGTAATCTGTTCAATAGAAATAATGTACTGAATTTCTGTTTTCAATCATGACTTAGGGCGGTGATTCTACTAGACTAGGAACACCTATGAATGAGACCCTCACTGAAGGCACCAAAGTTCAAAGATACCAAGAAGAATCAGTTGTACACTTAAAGGGTGAAAGAGAAGAGGGTGAATTATCTCCAAATGGAGATTTTGAGGAGGATAACTTCGCAGTTTACAAAGATGCTGGTTTGGAGGCAATGGATAAAGCAAAGGATGATGGTATGGTTCAACAATACCAAAACAGACATGGAGAAGAAGTTTGTGG
>JANTPZ010010158.1:0-10219 GCA_025593235.1 Vachellia pachyceras | reverse complement strand
ATTGAGAGATCTAAAGCTCTTTTTGATGATGGCATTAGTGCATTGATTGATCCCTCTTAAATTCAAATATAACCTTCAAATGTAATCATCAACTATGGATATGGTTGCACTATCTTGGCACAATCTCATAAAGATCTTCACTGATTAAAAGATATGAAAGGAAGTGGGGAAAGGCTGCTGTAACATATATGAAAATACTCCATATAACTCATACATTTGTGCAAAAAGAGAAAAGGGGAAAAAATTATAGTAATGATTATAATAAATAACCAGAGGAAAGTGTAGGGATTGTGATAGATGGACATGTAACAGCTAAGCAGGAGCAGAGGAGCCATGATTCAGGAGGGAAGGAGAACTGGGTCTATTAGGGGGGGGGACAAAGCTAGTAAAGTGGTTGATTTAGACCACTTTCAAGGCTCACCTCATGTTTGGTCCAAAAAAAGCACATGTTGAAAGGGCCAAAAGAATTCATAACTTTTGTCAGAAAATGAAAGAGCCAATAGGTTGCGAATTGCAAAGTTTTCATGTGAAACAAAATGCTTAAGGTCACTTCCTTGCCAGCAACACTCCCTCCAAGAGTATTATTGATACCATAAATCCAGCCTCATTATATCCTTGATCACCAAAACCCCAAGGTAATTCAGAAAAAAGATTGAAGCAATTATTACCCTAAACATGATTAATACACGAGAGTGAGTGAGTGAGTGAGTGAGAGAGAGAGAGAGATTGCTACAGATTCTGATGCATTGAGTGAACATGTTTTGTCAACGAGGCAATCACATCGTTTGATTGACATGAAAGCTCATCTAAAACAAGCTTCCCCCGGAAAAGGATGAGGGAGGGAACCCTAAAATTATAGTATTTGGGAAAATGTTGATGAGAGCGAACATCAATTTCACCTTAGAAATTGAGAAATCAGTTGGATATTAGCTGTAACTAGAGAGAGGCGTCGGTAATCACAGAGAGCAGTGGATGACGGAGGAGGAGGAAATTTTACTGGGTTCTTCTTCCTACTCTTAAATAAAGAATGTGAGTTCCTTACGGCGTTTGAGAGAATCACAAACAGTGATTAAAAAAACAAAGAAAGAAAGATGAATGTGCCTTCATGTTCGCCATTTGCATGCAAGACATTTTTTAAGAAAAAAGACAAACAGAGAGAGAGAGAGTGGTCCCATCATGACAAGAAAGCGCACTATAAGAAAGATGGAAGAGAACATGAATAAATGATACACTGAAGAAACAGATACTGCAGGTTTCCTCCTTGAGCAACCGTGACTTGACCTTTTTCCCATTAACAATTTCTGCATAATCCAAACAACAACGGTTAAATTGGTTGCAATCATTCATGGATATGTTTGGATCATTGATACAAAAAACTTTTTTCTGCAATTTACAATTTACGAGATAAGTATGTGAGAATAACTTATTTCAATTTACATAAATATATTTTTGTAACTCAATAATAAATTAGCTCTATATCTTTGCTATGCATAATATATTGATTCCATACATTTGTAAGCAAAATATGAAAATAACTACTTAGGAAAAGTTACCTTGTGCTAAGCATAATATATAAGGTAAGTACGTAAGAAAAATTTTATCAGAACTTACGTAAACGTACTTGTGTAACACCGTAACAAACAGGTTCATGATGTTATATCCCATCTTATTCTTATCAGCCACCTAAATTAGTTTTATATAAAGATCAAAGAGTAATTAAGTTTCAGAAGGCTCCAACAGACTGATCAAGTTTCAAAATATAAATCATTTCCTACCCCTCCACCTATAATAATTGTGTAAATTATATAATCATTCTTTCTATAAGAACTTGCCCTCATCATTTTGAATCTAGAAAAATAAATTTGCATTTATCTTTATTCTTAAAAAACATGATTTATGATTATATATATAGTATCATTTTATTTCTGTTCTGAGAAATATGCAACATATATAAATTTAAACATCATTTTCACATCTCAGAATTGTTGCTTTCATTCCCAAAAAAAAATGAATGAATGAATGGTCCATATTTGGAAAACCAGTTTTATCTCTATAAAGCATTTTGTTTAGACTTAAAAATATTATATATATATATATAATTATAATTATAGCATGTTGAATCTTAGTGTCACGTTCCATGTCTGCCTTTTTTATCTTCTCACTTGTTTCAGTCATGATGAAGCCTCAACTACCAACCCTTCCTTGTCATGTGTCTCGATTCTTATTTTATTTCACACAAAAATTAAATAATACCCTTTTTAATTAAACCTTAATTTTTCACAAAAAAATTGTAGAAAATACTACTGCACAGTCCTTAATACAAAAGTTACGGAAATTAAAGAAGATATTTACAATATAAAAAATAGAAACTTACCGTCATGTATCAAGTAACTTAATTAATGAACAAAAGGTTTCAAAAATTGGTAAAATTACTATCAGGTCTCAACAGTAGCTGGTCCGGTTATTATTGACAACTGGTGATGTTGTTAATGACAATCGGACCAGCTACTGTTGGGACCTAATGGCAATTTTATGAAACTTTGGGACCTTTTATTCATTAATTCCTTTATTTGGGATTTGATGGCAAATTTCCCATAAAAAAATTTCAAGTCCCCAAAACATTCAGAACTTCTCTTTAGTTTATTGATTGTATGCAATTTTGTTGCTTCTAATCAATCTTCTTCTTCTTCTTCTCTTTTTTTCTAATAAAAGACAAAATGTTATTAACAGAGGTAACGAGGTGTACAAGTTAGAACAGAAATGACTACATACAAAATTACAATATGTCATCTTAGAAATTGTCATAATTGTAACAATTGAAATATTAAAAGAGCAGAGCTAAGTTTCATGCGGGTCTGGTCAATCTTCAAACTACATTATTTGTTTTCCCTGTGTGACTATAAGCCTAGCAAAAAAGCACCAAATATAGGTGCAGTGTAACATTTTGTTTTTTTTCCTTTTAAAAAATTATTTTATGTATTTTTATTAGAAGACTAGATTGGTGCAATTTTTTACCCATATAAAAAAATAATTCTTAATAATAACACTAGTGAACAAAAAGGGTAATCCTCTCAACACATTTTTTTACTCCAAACAATTCCTATCACTAGATACATGTTCACCGAAGCTTTGCCCCAACTATATCTGGATTCGACCCGCATCGCAGAATTAGTTGTATTGGGTGAATTTCCCAAGAGGATATCTGCATACGATGTGACTCAAACTCGAGATCCCGCTTAAACAAAATAAACCGCTTATCACTTGGACCAATCGCTGTTAGTGATATATGTTGAACTTAAAAGGGAATATTGTAAATGAATTGGTATTTATATTAATACTGGGCCAATCCAATATATGGGCCTATTATTTTGGACAGTAATGGGCCTCATCACTATCCATTTTCACTGAGAATTGGGCTGAAGAATTTTATAATAGGTACTAATTTTTGTGGGCACTTCTCCCCGTAATTGAATTGAATAGCTTTGATTTCATTTTATTTAGACAAAAGGAAAAAATTGCTTAACATGAGTTCATTCAATGTATATTTTTGTAGACTATGGTTTATTGTACTCATAATATTAATTTTTGATTAGTTCAATAGCACTATAGTATCTTAATTTTGTTTTTTTAAAAAAATTTATAACATGTCAGAATGATCTATTTTAAATTCCACTGCATTTGAGAATTGACACTTAAAATATTTTAAAAAAATATAATACATAAAAATTATTTAGTAGTGGTAGTAATCAACAATTACAAGGCAGAATCATCTCAACAACCCCCTAACTCTTCATGATTCAAGCCTAGGGTAACACAATCAAAGATAAAAAAACCATTTCAAATTGCTTTATTTTTTAAATTCAATACTAAAGTATTTATTTATTCCTTTTAATTTATATTAAATTTCATTTTTTTTTAAATTTTAAAAATGCACTTTCAATCCTTTTAACAGAAAAAAATGTTAGATTTAATTCAAACAATAACTATGCAATTAAATGCTAAAAATATAATTAAAAGTTTTAATTCTCTAATATAATCATTTTTATATATCTCAATCTAATTGTGTTCATCAAAATTTAATAATAGTATCATCGTTTAAATTTAATGAGTTAATATTTTTCGTTAAACAAACTTAGAGGTATTACAAACAAGGGACTAAAACTACGCTTTTCAACTTAAGAGATTAAAATAAAATTCGTTATAAATTTAAATGATCAAACGTATACTTTAATCTAAATTTAAATTTGAAAATTTAAAGACACTAGAAAGAACAAGAAGCTACAGGATCCTGTGTTTTTCAGTTGATAGCACAACTTTTTCAAAGTTCAAGTGTCGAAATCAATCTATCATTTAATTCACGAGAAGGATATTATAGAGACAAAAAAATTGAAACGACTAAACTACAAATTTTACTTGACAACACATACTTGGAATATGTTTTAAAGCAAGTGTTAGCAAATGTTCAGTCAAATCACCAAAAAAAAAAAGCAACAACAACAATAATTTAAAGGGAGAAAAATGACCGAAATTGAAAAGGAATATATTAGAACAATTTATTTCCTACTCTAAATTGTTATCAATATATTGTGATTAATTAGAATGAGACAAGAATTGTATGAAATAGGAATGCAAAAGCAGTCATCATATATAATGATAATTAATTAGTCATAATAATATATAATTTGTGCCAAAACTACTTCAAGGCCCACTTTATGCCTCATTTGGTATGAGGAACTGATTTTGATGGAACTGAAAGTGGAAGTGAGATTAAAAGTATGTTTGGTATACTGGAAGAAGTGGATATTATTTTAATTTAAGATTTATATTTATAATGTGAAAAGGCTAATATACCATCTACAAAAAAATTTCTCTTCTTCCCCAAAAAAAATTCTTCCCTTCTCCCCACAACCAGCAGCAATTCCGACCACTATCCTTATCGTCAGCATCAACTGAAAAGAATAGGGAGAACTAAAGCACCGTTCGTCCAGAAGCAACGAAGCCGGAGAAGCAACCTATTTGAAGAGAAGGACGGAGCCGGAGACATCGACGCTCTCTCAGATCTGAAGCCTTTGATGGAGCCGGAGACATCGTGGGAGGAGGCGGCATCGCGGTAGGTCGTCGCCATCGCAAACCCCAAACTGAACCCAGATCGAAGGAAGGTGGCAGGTCATTGTTTTTGCAGGTGGAAGTGGGTCGATGTCAGAGAAGAAGAAGGCGGTAGGTTGTTGCTGTCGCAAGCCATTATAAGGTCGTCGCCATCGCTGTTCTCCACTGCGTCTATCGCCTGCAACAAAAAAGAAGAAGAAGAGGGTAAAAATGGCAATGGAGAAGAGAAATGGGGTTTGAACTCGGTTCCATAGGTAGGAGGCTGGAATCGAGTTCCAACCTTTTTTATGGAAGTAAGTTTCATCCGGAACCCAATTCCAATGTACTAAACACACATACACACTAATTTCAATTCCAATTTCAATAATAGGACGTTAGATTTTCCTACAAATGTGTTATCATTCAAATTAATATATTTGAACCCATTGCCCACCATTACTGCTCTAACATTATTCTTTAAAATAACAAAATAATAGTTAAAAAAACAGACTAGGTGTTGATGACCCTATAAATGCCTCTTTTTAGCTCAAATTACATATATATATATATATATATATATATAACCTTCTTCAATTCTTTGTTATAAACTACTCGTATCAATGTCGTATACATAAAAGTCCATGCGGGTGAAATTATATATTAGAAATTTCTTCACATTTTTATTTTAATATTATTTATTTTAACCAAAAAGGTGAATTCAAGCTATTTAAATATATGAAAATCACCCGAAGCAAATTTATTTGGGTGAATATAAAATATTTAATAGAAAATGTATACTTTTATTCGTTATCATTTCACTATATTGTTAATTGAGTTATCATTATTCAAATAATTTTTTGATATATTTATTTATGCAAATATTATTTATTTATCTAAAATATGTAAACAAAAATAATGAAGAAAGAATAATCAATATAATAAGATCTTCTGCAATGAAATTAGAATAGAATAGGAGATTGCAGCTTATTAAAGTAAGGAACTTTCACCAAATTTCCAACAAATTAATTCAAGAGTTATAATTCATTATTCAAATTAATCAACATATAGAATCATAGCAAAGAAAAGAGCACAATGGTTGAGAATAATGGAGTGTAAAATAATAAATATAATGAATTACATGGAAGAATGAAAATATTATTTATATATATATATTGAGAGATAAAGACAAGGGTATAGACAAAGGGATTTGAGAATGACTGGGACTTCCACCAAAATGACTCATCATATCCAAAATCCCATTTTATGTATAAATAAAGAAAAAGACAAATAAATAAAGATCCAATTATTTAATTAACTAGTAGGACTATATATTATTTATATGTGCAGTCTAGTGTTGTGTGACATAAGTGCCTAGGGATCACATTCAAATAAAAGAGAATAGGAATAGGGATGAGCTGGCAAAAAAAAAAAAAAGGAATAGGGATGCTTCATAGGTATCCCATATTCCATTTTACTTTCTTCTTTGTCTCCCCTATTTGTGGGAACTTATCCTTTTAAGACCCGTTTAGGAACGCGGTAAATAAGTATTTTTATGTAAGTTGGGGTAAATATATAAAGGGGATTATCTTATTTTATAGAAAAATACTATTAAATTTATGTTTGAACTCCCTATAAACTCAGCCAAACAAGGTCAATATATGTTCCACCATGTATATCACATTCACCAAACAAATTAATGATAACAAATGGTATAATTTAATTGGTAGTTTTTTTATATATGTATGACTTTCTTTAAATTAAATCATGGCTAAAAAGTATTTTTCAGAATATAATTCAGTGAGAGTGTTTCTCTCTTTTTTTAATGAATAAGTATGGATATTTTTTATGCCAAAGTTAGAAATGAGACCTTTTATTAATAAAATTTGACTTAAATATTTTTATATTATATGCACACTGACTTTAAATCTCTGATGAAAAAAATATACTTTTTGTTTTTGAAATATTAAAAGTTTTGGTTATATTATTATTTAAGAGAATATTTGAAACTATAGCTCTCTGGAAAAAAAAATTATACTGTAGTAATTTGTTTGTATTGTAAGATTAATTATAATTTCAAAGTTCATAGCATAATAATATAATGTATTGAGTTTCATTCTAATGCACAATCTTAATTATCTTATATATATAATAACAGCATTATTCTTTTGTAATGATGAAGAATGATAACGTTTGACCTGGATTTACAATAGTCTTCTCTGATTAAGACTGACATTGACGGATCAATAGATTTAGAGTCAAAGTTAATTTTGTTATAATAATCTCTTAATAAAAGCTTCACTTAGAAACAAATAATTTTTTAATTAATTGCCTTTAATAATAAATATTTTAAATACTATAATAAGGATAAAAGTAATCAAAGTTCGAATATGTCATTTGTGATCAATGCTAATTGCCAACTGTTGATATATAATAATCTCGCAAAACTACATATTTCTAGAAACTACTTATCATAAAATTTTTATTGTAAATAATAACCATGCAGAGTTTTAATGAACGTGTTTGAAACAACGTTTTCAAAAGCCAAACGTACGTTCAACAGTATTTTTCTATAAAATGAGATAATCTCATCTGTATATTTACCTCAACTTACGTAAAAGTACTTCTCTACCGCATTCCAAACGGACACAATAATTAATTAGTATCATAACCATAATTATTTATCTCACCAGATCAGATATAGTGCATGACCGATGAGTCAACCAGACAAAAGAGATATACGAAGAAAAAGATTCAAGTGAGGACAAGAGTTTTACAGATTATTAAGTGGCATTATTTTTTTTTTTGAAAAAAATGAAGTTTGAATTAATGCATGCTTTAGAATTAATTAACTGATCGCACTGCATTAATCAAATAGCTTAGTGGCTTGCTTTGGAAAGCATGAAATCTGGAAAAAGAAAAACTGAGAGAATAATATAATGCAGAATCCCATATTCACAAAATACGTACAATCTTATTAGAAAACATTAACAGAAAAATATCATTTAGCGACGGAAAATCCTTCCTAAATGGTTATTTTTCGTCGCTTAAATTAGGGTCGTTAATATTTTCCAACACTAAATGGAAATTTTTTGATGGAAAATAGCTATTTAACGATGGATTTTTTCGTCGTTAAATGATATTTTTCTAGTAGTGAAATAACAAACAAGGAAGCAATATATAATCAAAAATCATATATTATTATTGTTATTATTTTTAAATCAAACAGGATTATACATTATTGAATATAAAAAAGCTTTGGTAGATATTATTGTTTGGTGCTTGCATGTGTGTGTATGAGAGAGAGAGGGGGAGAGAGAGACAATAATGCAATATTATTGATAGGAATGTTTTTCTTTATTATATTAAGCTTTATTGTGGAGGCAGGGATTGTGGAGTTAGTGCTTTTGAGACAATAATGCAATTATTTATAGTATAATTCAGAATATTGTGGACTAATTAAAAACTATATAACCATGCATGCAACGTATCTGATTTTCATTGTGAAACATGTCAGAATACCATTTATCTATTCATTTTTTATTATTAAGTTATATTTTAGAGAAAGTGGTGTATATATAGCTACTTCATTATTATATGTGTATATATATAGATTTTCAGAAAAATTATATATATATATATATGTGTGTGTGTGTGCGCTCGGAGATTTTCCCTCTTCTTTTGACCAGCATGCTCGTAGTAAAATAAATTAATGCTTAAAAATTGAGTGATATATAATTTTATGCAATATTTTAATTTGATACATTAATATTTTTATCTTAGGTAAATATTTTTATAAAATTTTTATCTTAGGTAAATATTTTTATACCAATAATTATTATTTTTAAAAGATAAATTTATTATATCATTTGAGAATATTTTGTCTACATTTAAAATTTAAAACTTTTGTTATATTGAAAAAATTATTATCTACTTGGAGGCCATGGAATACTATATACTGCCCTCAGCTTTTAATATGAAAGTGATTTGATTTTTATTTGAAAATTAATGAAGCTAACTTACATATTTATATTTTTTTCAAATAAATTTATCCGATTTATAAACTTTATAGATCACACAACAATATATATAACCATTTTAGAATATATATAAATTATAATTGTCTAATTTATTCTTTTAAAAAAAGTCAATTGACCCTTATATTAGAGATAATTGGTAGTAACTGTAAAAAATTTAAAAAAAAAAGGAGAGGGGTAAAAAGGTAAAATCAATATCCTAAAATTAGAAGTGTGATGCTTATGTTTGATTGCTTTAAGTTGAAAAACAAAGGGTACGTTAGCTTTGCTCCCATTCCTTTATTCGTATTACTCCTCATAATTTTCTCCTTTTTTGTTTTGTGGCCCTTCTTCCTTTCTTTATTTTTCTTTTTGGCCCTTCTTTCTTTATTTTTCTTTTTGGCCCTTTTTTCCTCCTTCTCTCTCATAGACTCTTTGTATGTTTTCACACTTTTGATGGATGGATATCACACAATACAGTACCCTCCCTTTACACACATATCATATTGCATATATACTTTTAGTTCGAATATTTTTTATTATATTTATAAGTTACTTTGTTTAATTTTTCATTTAAATGTAAAATTTTTTACTTCATTTATTATTTGTTAACTTTACTTTTTATATTTATAATGTCTATTAAACAAAGATAAAGTTGATTTGTTAAATTTTCAGATAGAGTTAATAATATCTATGGTTTTCCTTGTATTGTGTGAAATATAGTGTAAGTAATTTATAAATAAGATTAGAGGAGTATGTATTCACACACGCGCACGTTGTTTTTATCATGTTGTGCAACTATTACATGTGAATTATTTAGATATGATATATGCATACACATGCTCACATAAATTAAAACTAGTACACCATGCATGGATAGTTAATGTATGACATATCTCTAATTTCTATCATTTTTTCAAATTACTCCCTCTATCAAAAGTAATAAAGTAAGAGAGATAATGGATTAAAGAATATGATTTGGGCGTTTCAGAACAAAATATGATATTAAGTAACATAACTAACGTCTAGAATATAATCAAATTAAGTAAATATATTTTATATTTAGAGTATTAGGAAGTGTTTTTTTATCTCTTCGCTATGCATGATCATATTGACCTTTA
>JANTPZ010010155.1:0-12366 GCA_025593235.1 Vachellia pachyceras | reverse complement strand
GTTTAATATAAGGTTTAATATGTAATATAATTACTTCTGGCTTTGATGTTGAGATATAAATATCTTGAATTACACTTTTTTTATAATAATATAAAATGATGTTAACATGTTGAATCAATCAGAAGGAATAAATCTCTTACAACACAATGAATCAATGTTCGAATTCTAACAAGGTATTAGTACTTAGTGATGATTTGAACATGGTTACCGGCCTAGAATTAAAGGATTCGTATGCATATAAAAAAATTATGATAATGGCATAATAATTTCATAAAAATGTGTTTGAACGTGAGAATTGTGTAATGGTGATTAAAATAATTGCATATATAACTTAGATGTTATCTAAATTTCCTTTTTTCTGTTGAATACAATAGAAGGAAAAAGCCTAAAGAAAAACGCTCGAGACCAGAATTTAAAAGACTCCAGATCATAACTTATAGAACTAAAGAAAAAAAAATACATCTGTACTTTACGATACCACACTTCTCTCATTTGTTTATTTATACAAAGAAAAATCATTTAAAATAATTAAATTAAATAAAGCCGCCACTCAGTCTTATTTTCTAATATAAATACCCTCCCACACGGGCACCGTTATTTTATTATCAATTTTACTGTATTTCTTTTGTTACTTTTGTTCTTTCTCATCATTTTCTCAACTCCCAAAAACTGCGTAGTTGATAAAGCTCGAGAGTTTCAGAGACAGAGAACTCCTATAGAAAAGAAGAGGATCTCATGGAGCTACAGTTAAAAGAGTCAAGTCAGAAAAATATATGTGCAAAGTAAGGATAATTTAACTCTAACGGTCTATTTGGTATAAGGGGAGGGGAGGGAATTTTTTTTTTTAGTTGGATTTAAAAAGAAGCAGATCAAAGGGGTTCAAACGTCCCCTGAAGGATTTGAAGTGAAGCTTGCATTCTCTCTCAATCTCATATATAACTTGAAGTACTTTTAGGAAATGTGGATACACACACTTCATCCATATAGAAGACGACAAACATTAATGTTGTTTACTGTTTAGTGGGTCATTACCATATAATTGGCCTTTGTTATGATATGATGATGAGTGCGACATGAAGAAAGCACATGCAAGTGAGAGATAAGGTAGGTGAGTGGCCTTTGTGAGGTCTATTCACCTCTACCTATATGGTACTATCCCATCTCTCAATCTCATCTCTAGCTATATGAATAATTTGGTCTCTCCATTAATCAAACTCACAGCTAGCTAGACTAGCTATGTGCATAATAATAATATGCCTCATTATATAAATTTAATATATGTTGGGTCTCAACTTCACAACCAGCTTCTGGGAAAGATGCTAGTTTGTCTTTTGAATTGTTGAGGGCTCCAAATTAAAAGGGACGTGGTCAGAGACCACACAGAAAAGAACACAATTGAAGAGGGTCCTCCATTTTTATACGCATGCCAATGCAAGTTCCTTTTGCTCCACTCGCCATCTAATTCTCTTTCATCACCACATACACTTAAAACATATAGTATATACCTTCACTGATCTTCACATATAGACAGAGAGAGAGAGTGATGCATCCCCACGTGGCTCAAAGATATGTTCGCAGAATTCAGCATCTGTTGCAGCATCTCAAATTTAGCATAACCCTACAACACATACCTCCCTGGATCCCATTCTAAAACCAAAAGCCAAGACCACTCTTTTCATTAGGCTTAGCTTAGAGTCTATATATGCATTTGTGGTTTTTTTGGGGGGGTAAGGGTGGGGGATGATGCTTATTGTAGTAATTAGCGAAAGATCGATGAAGAGAGGGAAGGTATCAAAAGAGGTAATGTTAGTGTCATAATCAGGGGGAGAGGGGAGGATTAAAGACTTGGGACATGCATGTGTACTGGCAAGTGAATGTGGTCTTTTCTCTTTGAAAAGCAAAGTCACAGTCACAGTCACAGAATGAACTGTTATGAAAGTGACTTTGCAGATGAGGAAGATGGCCCTCCATGGAGTGAGTGAGGGGATCCACGCAAGCGTGTGTGTCAGCTGATCCATGAGACAGTAGTGAACATGAATTGAGAAAAAGAGGGACACTTCTGAGAGAGGAGAGAGACCAGGAAGATGCTAGTAAGAAATATTTGGCTACGTGGATAGTATTATCATTTAGCAGAATCCATTCTTCCTCTTCAGTCTTCTTGACAAATTTTGGATCCTTCGACTGTAATTTATATAAAGATTATATAAGGCTTGGGATACACAGCATTGAATCAACAAGGGTTCGAAGTAGAGATTTTTTCTTCTTTTAAACACAGAATATATCATATTTGAGGTAATTATATTTGAGGCATTAAATATAGCCACATTACAGCGGGGTTTCAAACATTTATTCACTGTTTATGAGGGACTATCCCCTTTCGTTAGACTCAACCCGTTGGTGTTTTCAGTAGAGAATTGTTCATTTGTGTGGATGGTCTGAATTGTCTGTGAAGAAACATAACTAGAATGCCGTTCTTTTTTCTTATTTCAAATACATAAAAAAACTCAGATAATTTCAACAATGCGAAAAATCCCACCGTCATAACTAGAATGCCGTTCTTTTTTCTTATTTCAAATACATAAAAAAACTCAGATAATTTCAACAATGCGAAAAATCCCACCGTCATGCCTGGTTTGTTACCAAAAAAATAGATATTCTGGCTGCCTATTGCTGTGGACTCGTGGTTGTCTCATAGCTTGTACTGGGACCAGATATTAGAATCCGACTTTAATCCTGTTTTCGAACACAATGAGATGTTTATTGGTGGACTAGGATATGAGTGCAATTGGATGATTGTAGGTCCAATAGAATGCCAAAAAGAGTAAAGGGCTCAGCCCAATCAGATCCCATGAAGAAGGAAGTCCTCAGCTATATCGTAGATCGCATCAATCCATCGCTTTCAACTCAGATAATGGGCCCGTTTGGCAAATTGCCATAAACCACTTATAAATGCTTATTCACATAAGTCGAGACAAATATGTGGAGGAAATTGTCTCGTTTTGCGGAAAAGCACTGTTAAACATGCTTATGAAAATAAGCCCATGGTTATCAAACAGACCCAATGTCAAATCACAAATCCAGCCATAAATGGGCCGGGCTTTACAACCCCTCAACAGACGCCCGCGAACAGTTTTACTTACACACTAGATAATTTTTTTTATCAACACACAAGATAATTACTATATTATGAAATGAAAATTTCACACAATCCAATCATGTCAGAAGTCAATTACTATAGTTCTCATGGAAGATGGGATTAACAGGATAGAATATTGTATAACAAGGGTGCTGCCATAAGCATAATTGCACTATACAATCACAATGGACTGTGTATACTTCAAATACCAAATTTAGAACAAGCATAGGGATTAAATGTCCGTTAGTTAACATGGGGTGGCAAATTAAAAAGGGCGGGGAAGAGAACCAAGCATTTATAAGAACTAAAAATAATTGCCCAGTTGCTTCTACTGATTATTCAGACTATGGGAATTGGGAAGAGCCAATACACGCATCCAAAGGTGCTTTAGAAAACATCTGGATGATAACGCCCTGGGATGGAATTGCTTTGTTGAGCCTGCTTTAGGTGCATCGTCAAGGCATAGTTGTTCACCTCTAAAGTTCTTACTTGGTCCTGATATTGAGTCACTAACTGCTTCAACTGCTTTAACTCTTGGTTCCTATCTTCATACTCTTTCTGCCGTTCGTGCTGTATCGCCACCGCCCGCTTCAGAACTATATTCTCTTGGATAAGGGCTTCCACTTGTTCCTTTAGCACCATATTTTCCTGAACCAGACCAAATAATAAGCACATTACACCTCTTGGAAGCTATGTGCAATTGGATTTTCAATGATAAACCCTCTCATATGAATGAAAACCAAAAATGATCAGATGAATAAGTGTGTCTTTGCATTGCTACTAAGTTGATAATGAGTACATGAGAAACAAATGAGGAAGTGAATAATGCACCTGCTGGAAGCTCTGTGCTGCCTCTGCGCTAACTCTTGTACAGATGGCCTTCTCCAAGACTCCAAGTGCTCTTGAAGCTCGAGCTCTAGCATCTTCTATGTTTGAGGCACCCATCATCTCTTTAACAAAAAGCTCTACCCATTCTGCGCCATCCATAGAATAATTATGTTTAGCTGCTGTGTCCTCAGGTGCTGCAATTTCTGCATCAACCACAAATTAGCCCCCACTTCTGATTAATAGCTGAAAAGATCATTATGTTTGATCACGTGTCAGAGACAATTTAATCATTAAAGTTTAAGGTATCAAGAGAACGTTCTTGAATGCTTTCCATTGACACCTTCAACTTGCCCTTCAATACAAAAGCACTTTCGGCTAAAGCAATCATGCTAATTTCAATTTGCTAAAGACAGAATCCAAAATCCACCAGAGAACACAATGTAAACCATGGGACTACAAAATGATGAATCTTTCATCAAGTATAAATGAGGATTCAAAACATAAGCATACCACTATAAGAACTTGTTTCAGTTCAAAATGCATGCAGTTAATGAAGAACAAGTCACTCAAAAGTAAAATTTCTTCTCTCCTTCCAAGACTATTGTTTTCCTTCATACCTATAAACTGATCCAAAACATGTACTATAACATTCTTATCCACAAGTTCACAGGAACCTAAGGAACAGGTATGAAACCAATTGCCTGGGAACACGTCATAAAAATTTTAAAATTTAATTGTGTTTAAAATATTTACAGCGCATATGAAAGTGGAGCAGCTAAGCCTACTAAAATAAGATACATAAACTGCTTTTGATATACATACCTTCTGATTGAAGTTGGGCATTTGGGTCAACCACTCCATTAGATAAACCACCGGTACAATCTACAGACTTAACGGCCGATCCTAACCGAAGCTCATTTAAACTTCTGATAGCAGAATCCAAATCATCACCACATTCTTCAAGTGCTTTCTCAAGAAACTGGCATGAACATCACCAAGGTATATAAATGAATAATAGACGACGTTTGAATAAGTAAATAACACAGTTCCTTCCAATTAGTTGAAAAGAATATCACGTTAACAACACCCAACCGTCCGAACAGGCAAGGAATCATGATATTCTGCAAATAACCAAATTCATGGTGACAATTCACCGTTATCCTCGTCTAAAATTAAATATGAACTTAATCCAAAAAAAATCTAAAAATATTCACATATTTATATATTCCTGTAGGCATCAAGGGCCCGGCCAAAAAGGGTTCAGCTGTTTCATGAAATTTGCCAGAGCTAAATGTTTCCCGAAATCAATACTCTTGCAACAAAATCCAATAATACTCAAGATTTACTTTGTGCTATACAAAGCATGACCTTAGCGTTTATGTTTCCCGGCGAGATAATAGCATAGATTCAAACAACCACCCCCTATTCTGCCACACATTAGACTTGAGATCTCGGTGATTCTGTATAGCTAATGAATATGAATACGTGATCGGAAAGGCCGGTGATGAAAATCAGCTAATCCATCAAATAAAAAATCCCGATGAATACCTAAACTAAGAGGGAAACGCGATCGAAATTTTTTAGGAGAAATTTAACAGGAAGGAAAGTCACAAAGACAGAGTATCTAAAAAGGAAAAAGGAAAAAGAAAACTCAGGTGAGCGTACCTGCTTGTCCATATCAGGAAATAAAGCACTGAGGTGGTCGATGAGAAGCGATTGAGCAGAAGGAAGATTGGGAGAAGTCCTCGGGGGAGAGAATCGAACAGGCGAAGAAGACGAACAACGAATCCTCTTGGAAATAGGTGGAGACGATGCGGGTAGGTCTTCGAATATGTTTGATCTCTTCCCCAATACTATGGCAGACATGTTTCGGAGCACTCGTCTGCTCAATTTGCGTCCGATCGTCCGATTCCGACCCCCACCGAATTGCTCATGCAATTTCGATTCAGAGCTTTCAAGAAATTAACAGATTTGCCACAAAAAGATCAGCACGGACAAGTTTCCTCGTTCCCCCTCACTTTGTCGGGAAGACAAACAAAGTCGTTCAACGAATCGTACTATCTGATGGGCCGTATTGTTCCTCAATCCTTTAAATTCCTTGCTCCTCTTTCATGGCTGCGCAATTAGTACCACCGGCACCAACCATTGATCTACACACAATCCATGATCCATGATCTAACGTACTGGTTCGGAGAACGACCACTTAAATATTGCCATGTAATGCATTGTCTTCAGCCGATTCGCTCGTTCCTAAGAAGTCGGTTTTAATATTTTATTAATTTATTTATTGTATATATTATTTATAGAAGAAATAATGGCTTTAATTTATATGCTTTCAAATAAAAATAATTCAACTGTAATTTTTGCGGGTCATACAAAATGTCATTATAGTGTTTTATTTGTCAGGGATTTTTATAATATATTATGAGCAGAAAATTTTATAAGATTTAATATCATAAAAATGGTAATTATAATATTTTTATAGGATAGGGCATAGCAAATGTGGAGCTTGAGGAGTACTGAATTATTTCTCTGTCCATCTTAACTCCTTCATCAGATCTGTTTCATAGGCCGGGCCATTCTGAAAACAATCCCAGGCCCAATTTATTAAGCTGGAGAAGAAATAAAGATCATTCTGGGCCTCAGTTCCAATTGAAACCCTTCCAAATTTTATGAAAATTACTAAAAAAAATTCCTCATTGAAATATTAGGCTCATTTGACAACACAACAGAGAAGTGCTTTTATCATTTACGAGGTAAATGTATGAAAGATATTATCTCATTTTATAAAAAAATACTGTTGAATGCACATTTTATATTTCAAACGCGTTGCCAGACAAGTCCATTTATTTCTTAAAAGTACATCAAATTTATTCAAGGGCTCAAGTTTATTTAAGAAAGCTCATTTCTAGCTTTGTACAATATATTTTTAACCATGTGCAAATGTTTTAGCTCAGGACTTATCCAACTCATCTGTAGTTAATATGCAGAAACTTCCATTTTAATTTTCTAATGAGTAGATGCAAATTCACTGAATATTTATATCACTGTTATATTTTCTCAATGAAACAAATAAAGTCCCAAAAAATGATTGGGAAATTTACAATCAAGTCCCAAATAGGAGAATTAATGAATAACATTTCCCAAAGATTCACAAAATTACCATAAGGCCCCAGGAGTAGCTGCTGAGATTGTTAATGAATGCTAGTAAGGTTGTTAATGACAATCTCAGCAGCTACTTTTAGGACGTTATGGTAATTTTATAAATCTTTTAAACATTTTATTCATTAATTCTTTTATTTGTGATCTGATTATAAGTTTCCCACAATAATTCATATGACTCGTAATGCAACAATTGTGGAGGAAGCACTCAAGTCCAATTTAAAAGAAAATTCAAAATTGTCTAACATTCTGCTTCAACTCATATTTCTTTTTCAACAATATTTTGAATAGGAAGTGCCCCTAAAATTAAATGATTGTACTTATCCAATTAAAAAAAATTGATCACCCAAAAAATCCATAACAATTGAGAAGTATGTAATAATAAATTATAGTGTAGAAAATAACATGTTTATAATTAGAGTAGCATCTTCTTGGGATCACATGGATTTTTTTTTTAAAAAATAATTTAAAAGATGGGTCATATAAATATGGGCTCTCACATTTATATTTTCTAATGGCCCGTATGATATGGTAGAAATGGGAGGATGAAATTGGAATTGGAATTGAAATTCAATTTCATGATGTAATCATGTTTGGTATGATGGAATTACAATTCCATGTGGAATTCAATTCCACCAAAACTCATGGAATTCAATTCCATACCCATGCACGTGGAATTCATTTGGGTTCCGTATTCATTTCCATAATATACCAAACATAATTTTAAAACCCATTTTCATGTCCATCTCCACTTCCATGTCCATTTCTATCAAAATCAATTCCATCGTATCAAATGGACATAAAAAAATTCTGCCCCTCCCTACTCTTTCTCCTCTTCAATCATATGATTTGTTTAGATATATGGAATATATAAATACACACATATATGGATATAATATAATAATCTCGCTTTCTCCTGACTTTTGTAAAAGGACAATATGATACAAATAATAAAATGACAGTGTTGCAATGGAGATTTTCAAAGACTGGCAGACAAAAAAATGTAGAATTAGAGGGCGAACAAGGATTATAATTAAAAAATCTAATCAAAGTGTAAGTTGTGCCATTCAGACCTCTGGTAAAAAAAAATTGCTCCTTCTCACTAATTCCGCTTTATATTAAACTTGATGTAAGTAATACTAATAATTTTCATAATATACCGGGTGATATGGCAATATTAAAAAATATAAATCCCATTTTACATTTTTAAATAATTTGAGCATTATTCGTTTATTGGTTTTAGCTATTTGATTCTTCCTGGAATGAATGCTTTTTTTATTAATCATGTATTAAATTTAAAGCAGTGAAAGTGTTGGCAAAGGGAATAAATTAACAGAGAAGTAAAGAATTCATAGCAAATTATACGATAAGGGAATTGTAGATAGTGGAGTTGATCTTATAGCATATAAAATAGGGAAATCTACTGTCGAGTCTTAAGTAGAAAAGTTAATAAATAAAAAATCTTAAAGATTAGCAAAATTGCCATCAAGTCCCAGCAGTAGCTGGTCCAATCGTTATTAACAATCTCCACAGCTGTTAATAACAATCGAACTAGTTATTGCTGGGACGTGATGATAATTTTACCAGTAAAAAAAAGTATAGCAGCAGCTTAACAGGTAGTTAAGTCATTTCATGAAAAATTAACACCAAGGCGATCTCTAAAACTTCTACAAAAATTCAACCATTTTGAAATTTTCTTACAATGTTAATATAATAAATAATTGAAAAGTTGATATCGATACTAAACGCATAATCTATTCCTACTTTTTTTATCATTTTTAAAATAAAACTATTGATGCTTCTTAAGCTAACATAATCAATGTAATTAAATGGGATAGATATATTGTACATTTAACAAAAAAGGATTAGTATTTTGATACTTCTATATTTTGATATTTTATATAGTAGATCCGATCTTTGATATAAGAGTCAATTAACTATTTTAGAGAGATTGAAGAAGTTAAATAAATTATTTAATTATAAACTGTATTTAGAAATATTTATACGCAGCAGATTATATATTAATTTATAAATAAAAATTAATTTAAGAAAAAGATAAATATATTAAGTTCGTTGATCCAAATATTTATTCGCTCACTGTATGCGGGGAGGCAGAGGCATAGGATGAGGACCCACACACAGCAGCGGGGGCAATGGGCATCACTTATTTATTTTGCAGCAAAGTGGGCCATGCCAAGTTGCAAGCCCGTTGTGGAAAAAGGAATAGCATTTTCACCTGCTTTTTATCCCCAAAAAATAAAAAGAAAAAGAAAAGCATCATTCCCTTTATAAATATATTACAATTTTGTTTCTTGCTTTTGATCCATCCTTTGAAATGACCTCTCACCAAGCATCCTCCCTTCCCTCCTTTCTTCATTCTTATTCTCCAACAGGTACAATACTGTGTGTGTTTACGAATCTATTTGGAGAAATGAGTTTACAGGATCTATGAAGAATTTACGGATTCCGAGATGCTCTTACTGATTTCAAAATATTTTTTGTCTTGGTGTTTAGATTTTAGATTTATCCGTGAAAAGCTATATTTTCAACATGATTTGTATTATACAGAATAAACATGTATAAAGAGTTCTGTTTCGACTTACAGAAATATAATTTGTAACGTCATCATAAACATGCCTTGAATTGAATATAACAATACTTGAAGTTGAACCGGTCAAATAATTATATATAATAATGATGATAAAAAAATCCATTGATGCCAAGCATGTTGTTGAAATATATATGTTCCTCTGGAGAAATCCTCCCATTCTGGACCTGTTTCTATTGGGAAAGAGTATATATGCAAATGTTTGCTTCATTGGCTGAGATTGAGATAGAGATTGAGATAGACTGTGCGAGTGCCACTCAAATTATGCTCTTTCCCTTTTTTTTCAATTAGTTTTGACCAACTCATAATAGCAAGACTTTGGAATTGTCTGCTTTCTTTTTGAATTTTTTCTTCTTCAGTTGAGATTATTTCCTATGGACTCGTGACACATAAACCATAAAATTGCCAAATGGCTACGATCATAATTTATGATCAACAGTAATATAGTTTTATTTGATGAAACCACATGCCCTCTCCTGGAATTCAATAATTCCTGCATGTGCATTAAGGGCCATACCAATATGTCTGAGTAAATACAATAATCCTATTCCTTGGCAATGTTTTTGGACTTCCCAAATATCCGTTCAATAGTGTTTTTTCTAAAAAACGAGATAATCTCTTTTACATATTTACCTCGACTTATGTAAAATCACTTCTTCACTGTGTTCCCAAACGGACCTATTATTAGACTAGACTGCACTATACTATCAGGTTTATGTACATGGGATTATTAGAATCTTGAATTGGGTCGTATAATTGGAAAAATGACAAAAATAATTGAAGGCTTATGTTTATTAAGTAAAGATAAAACTTGTTTCATAAATTATAAATTATATTTAAAAAATAGTATACCGCTAATCTAAATACACGTTAAATCACTTGTAAGCATCGGTGGATCCCCTCTGGAAAACTATAGAGCCTGTGATCGAATTTCCAATGATCACTGTTAATTTACCAGTCATTGCTTGAACACTCTTCGTGCGATTCACAATACACACATATATTATTTTGTAATCTGTAGTGCATAATATGTCATTTCTGTGGACAATGGGCTTAAATTTTATTCTCAGCTTTTTTTTATATATAATTCGGTGGTGGATGCAATATCTATATTTATTATATAATTTCTAGACTTTTTAATTCTTTCATCGTCCTATCTCCTATTTCCCAAACAGAGGCAAATTGCCATAAGCCACTTATAAATGCTTATTCACATAAGCCGAGGTAAATATGTGGAGGAGATTGTCTCGTTTTACGGAAAAGCACTGTTAAACGTGCTTATGAAAATAAGCACATGGTTACCAAACAGGCCCATTAAAAATCGCTTTAAAGGGAGAAAGAAATAAAAAGAAGGGAAATTTACCATCAGGTTCAAGTTCAAATAGAAGAATTAATGAACAAAAATCCGAAAGGTTGGTAAAATTACCATTAGGTCCCAACAGTAGCTGATTCGATTGTCATTTACAACCTCACCAACCATTAATAATAATTGGATCAGCTACTATTAAAACTTTATGATAATTTTACCAACCTTAGAGCCTTTTTGCATTAATGCTTCATATGATTGTAAATTTCACTAAAGAGAAATCTCACGTTTGTACCAATCCTGACGTGGGAGACGTATAACTTTGTAAGAACACATAACATAACAGCAAGTTGATTATATATAATTGTGACTTCTGTAATGAGATTATCGCACTTTGATTGTTAATAAAAGAGTTGCTTAATTAATTCAAATAATTTTTTTAAAATGAAATGCAATATTTAATCATAACAAATGTGATTGTCCTATCTAAAATATTCATATATATAACATTATAACATATAACAAAATTATATGTTAGATAAACTAGTTTTATTAAAATGATAAATATAGAATATAAAATAGATCGAGATAGTATATTTAAAACTAAATTAACACTTAAATTAAAATCAAGGTTATCAAAATCAGACCGGTGACTGAATCGGGTAAGGAAGTGGGTCAAGGGTCAGTGTGTTAGACCGGAGTCAAACCGGGGGTCAGATCGATGAGGAATACAAAATTAAAAAAATAAATATTATCACATATTAACACAATCAAACTATCTAAAATTAAAAATTTCAAAAAATAAGTAATAAATTTCTTTATTAACAAAATTACAATTATCAAATCAATAATATACTTATAGATTATCTATTATCCAACATTATTTACCGTTTCAAAATATTCATCATAACAAAATATCAAAATATATATGGTAAGAGAACATTTTGTGTTTCCTTCTCACTTTTTATTCTTCCCCTTCAAACACAAAAATGTTCTCCTCCATGTATTCTACAAATGGGACAAGAGCAATCAACATACAACAAAATGACAGTATAGAAGAAGGTTAGGTGTAATAATATCAACTTGTATTCTTCTAAGGCATATATAGATTTATACTTCTACTTACACTATAATTGACTGTGTTGTCTTCATTCATCTTAGCATCCCCTATTTTTCTCAAACGTATATATGCCTTCCACTGATGAAGAAAATCATAATTCTTTAAAATGTGGTTCATACTTCGTAGCTTCCATTATTTATATCCCATTCTAATTCAACAACTTCACTTTCATCATAATAAATTTTGTAAGAAAATAAAAAAATAAA
>JANTPZ010010153.1:0-10203 GCA_025593235.1 Vachellia pachyceras | reverse complement strand
GCTTCCATTGCATCAGCATCTGGGCTAGGGTTTGCTTGAGACTCAACGAAGACGAAAACTGAAAACAACCCAGAAAGGAAAATGAGCAAAGGCTCAACCTTTAAGTGAGTTTTTTTCCTCATATTGGTTCTCCAGAAAGACAGAGAGAAAGCGAAGGAGATGACGCGAGAGAGAGGAACAGAAGAAGGAGATGAGTAAATGGCGGTATAAGGGTATAGCTGGATACCAGAGAGCAGAGAGTGATGAGAGAGCGAGAAAGGAGAAGGAACAGAAATCGCACATGGAGGTGGGGCCCGCAAATCCGAAACTTCGGGTTGTCATGACATTGTTGAGATGCTGGAGGAGTGGGTATGCTTTTGGTCTGCGGGGTCCACGGTCCTTTTATTCTGATATCTTCTGAGTAGTAAGATCAATCTAATTCCTAATCTTTCATGCTTGATCTGGACGGGGAACCCAGTAATGCGCTGAAAGATGTTATACCCATATCCCCGGGAATGAAAATGAGAAGAGAATGCCAACAAGCAGTGGGGTGGACGTCAGTTCCAACCTGAAGATGTATTTATTGGAAGCGAATGTGTGATGTAAAGCATTTTACAGAGATGTGCCAAAAATTATATCATCACTCAATATTATTCGGTTGTTCTGAATTATCTGATTCAAAGTATGACTCAAAAAAAGATATCGAGTACCAAGTGACTGTGGGTACACAGGCTCATCTTACCCTCGATCACAGTAAAAAAGAAAGTGAGAAGAGAATTTTTTTTATTCCTTGTCTTTTTTGCCCCTTTGTCTGGACTGCTGGAGTGAAGAGAATAGTTTTAAGTGAATAAAAAATCAGTCTTTTTATTTCAAAATGGTGGAAAAATACATTTTTAAATGTTTTATATTTCAAAATTTAGAACCTATTTAAAACCTGTCTAAATAATGGGTTTATTTGACATTCCGTTTGGAAAAATCAAAAACTCGTTCAAGAGTGTTTTTTAGCAAAATAAGATAATCTTCTCTGTATATTTACTTTAACTTTGGTAAAAGCACTTCTCCACCACGTTTTCAAAGGGTCCAATTTAGCATGGAGTAACAAAATACTTTATATTTACCGTAACAAGATTTAACAAGTATACTATTTTAAAACCTTGCCTTAACTTATCATTTTAATAACTCTTATTTATTAATTTAGCAAAATAAATCATTAATAATACCTTTTGCTTATTTAACCTTGTGTAATTATTATAACATTGAATGGATTTGTTAAAGGAAAAAACTTAAATCAACTTCTTTATATTCATTAGGAAAAATTCTCTAATTACATATTGTCATGTGTCATATTTTTTAAGATTAAAGCATACTTTTAGTCCTTTATCTTTGTGTCAGGTTTCATTTTAGTCTTTTAAATTTAAAAAGTGCATTTTCAATCTCTTAAACTTAACGCCGTTAGTTTCTCTTAACAGAAATTGCTGACTCATCAAATTTAATTGATGACTGTGCAATAAAACGTTGACGAAACATGCTCACTTTTAATTTTAATTTAATAATATAATAAATTTGATATTTTAAATTATGTAAAATAAAAAATATTTAAAATAACAGCGTTAAGTTTGATGAGTCAGCAATTTCTGTTAAGAGAAACTAACGAGGTTAGTTTGAGAGATTGAAAATGCACTTTTTAAACTTAAAAGACTAAAGTGAAACATGACACAAATATAAATGACTAAAAATATATTTTAGCTTATTTTTAAAATATTATCATTTGAATATAAACATATATGAAAAATAAAATACATAACTATATATGATTGGATACCTTATGACAATAGATATAAATATTATCCTTTGTTAAAACCTTAAGCTATTATTTAGTAATCACCATCGACCTCCAACATAATATCAATAGTAGCACCTAATAAAAGCTTTTTTGGAGTTGCTAATAAAATGACCATCTCCGTGAGCGCAAACAAAACTCATATTCGACCTTTTTGGCTCAACATTTACCAAATCTAAACGCACGTTCAACAGTGTTTTTCTGTAAAATAAGATAATCTCCTCCGCATATTTATCTCGACTTACATAAAATTACTACCACTTTCTTAAACGGACTCTATCTCCTTCACATATTTATCTCAGCTTACGTAAAATTACTTATCTAATGTGTTTATAAACGGATCCGGCTCATGCATATACACATACACTTGCGGAAAAGATTACGATTGAAGGGCCAAAACGGGGTTTTAAAACCCCAATCCATTTTTGAAATAAGCACTAAAGCCTTCTTGAAGCCTCAATTCGGTAGGAAAAATGGCCCATGACTCATTTAAACAAAAAAAAAAAAAGTTGCACTGTGCTGTATGTAGGCAGAAGGATTAAAAAAAAATTAAGCATTTCATAAATGGCATCTTCTTCTGGAAATCCTAGTTATTCTTAGCATATAGGGAATCTCATTGGATTATACATAAAAAATTAAGCAACACCCATAACAAAATGCAAAAATTAGCTATTTTTCCGTTTAACCATAACGTACAAGTTACTTGCATATCTCTAAAATCACTTACTTCGTTCAAAATTTGATATGTTTAACCAAATACATCTCATGTATACTTTCCGGTTACACAAGATTTATATACTTTTTTTTTTTAACCATGAGGTGGTCATATAATGTTTATAGTCAAATCTAGCTTAATCTCTAAATATTTTAACATGTTTAACCATATGCGCACAGTGGTTATGAAATTTTAAAAATTTTCCTCTTAGTCATAATGTATCCATCACCTGCATCTTGTAAAGTTTAAAAAAAAAATCACTCTATTTGCCGTTGTTTTCCAACTATAGTGATAGACTGCTCGTGATGATATTTCTCCCTTGTTTATTTATCTTCTCTTTCTTGTAGCTGATTGTTGTAGTGAAGAAACTAGTTTTTATTGCCATTTTTGGACTTGTTTGGATAGTCCGTTGGGAGAACGGACACAGATTTTGAGGTAAATATGTGAGAGAAATTTTATCTCAATAAGCACAGGAATAGCTTTTGGGGAGGCAAACTGCCTCCCCAAACAAGCCCTTTATCTATTGAGGGGAGTAATACAATGTTGTCACTAGCCAAACCTTTTATATTCACAAATCTCATGGCAATGATTGAGAAGATGATTCAAAGAAATTGTCGACCAAAATAAGAACTAGAGATAAATACATGGGCAAATTTATCTTTGAGACGCTCCCATCTGTGATTAAAAATCGGTTTCCATCCAAAAATGGTAGGAATCAATCTTCCATCTTTAAAGAAAAGTCACATTCCATCGAAAAATAGGTCCCATTTCTTTTTTATCAACCAAATGTACACCACTGGAAAATCTACATTTTCAATTTTTATCTCATGATTTTTAATGAACCAAATGGAGCATCAAATATCTGCATTTCTATGGCATTGGTAGATTCTCCATCCTTGTGATTATCCATTAGGGGTGAAAACATGTCAGATCAAACTTCATCATAAATGGATATGCCATGTTTTGTAAGAGCCTGGCATGAATCTGACATATGGTTTGTTACATACCTTTTTTTTTTTTGTTTGAGCTTGCCATGAAATAACACTTGTTAAAAACCCTAATGCCTCGTTTGGTATGGTAGAAATAGGAGGGTGGAAATGAAATTGGAATTAAATTCCATGATGTTGGCATGTTTGGTATGATGGAATTACAATTCCATGTGGAATTCAATTCCACCTAAATACCCAATTTTAATTCCATACCCAAACCTATGGAATTCATTTGGATTCCATGGAGTCCAATTTTTTTGGACCAAAATATCCTCCTTTATGCAAAATAGTCTTTTTTGTTACATTTCAAAAAAAATCAATATTCATACAAAAAAGATATGGATTCCATCTTCATTTCCATGACATACCAAACATACTTTTAAACCTCATTTCCATTTCCATTTCAATATCCATTTCAATATCCATATCCATTTCCATATCCTTCAAAATGAATTCTGCGTACCAAACGAGCCATAAATTTTTATAAGTCGGATAACATGCTAGTATGCTACAGGAAAAAATGCATCTCGAATTTAAACATGAAAAAAAGGTCAAAATCATATAAATAAATATAAATTATCAAAATAAAAAATAAAAATATATGATATAAATTTATATATATATATATGATATAAATATAATTATATATTCATATAAGAATGGAAAAATAAAAAAAATTAAATATAAGATAAATTTGCATGTGCAATTTGGCTTTAGGTTTGGCAGCAATTTCTATGCAAGTCTGAAATTGTGCATTGAATTAATGCTCGAAAAAGAAAAGCAAGAAGTTGTGTATTAAAAGTGAGGATGACAATCCATCGTATAACATTAAAGCATATTTATATATAATAAATTATAGAGTAACAACTAGGCACCGAGTGAGGAGAATTATTTTTGACAATTCTTGAAAATTTATCATTTGGATGCAGATTTTTTTTTGCTTATACCGGGCAGGCTAATCAGCCAGCCCACTTTTTTTAATTTTTAAAAAAATAAAATTGATTTATAAAATAATATGTGTATCACTTCTAATCATAATGTAAACACAATTAATATTGAATCTTTATTGATTATTTGATTGATTTATATTTAGTTTGAATTCAATTTTATAAAGTGTATTATACATCTTTAAGTCATATTATTTAAATTTAAATTATATATTTTATATTTAAGTTGTAGTGTATTTTATAAATTAAATTTGTGAAAAAATATTTTATTTTATGTATTTAAAAAGATATTACAAATCTAAGTTAAAAAAATATTATGAGTAAAAAAATATAAAAGAATTTAAAAAAGTTGGTTGGCTAGGTTGGGAAAATCCCAACACATATCCATGTGAGTATTTAAACCAGTCAATTACGAGCCAACCTGTAACCTGCAGACTGGCCCACTTGTCGGCTATAATAACAAGTGAAACTAACAAGATTGATGAATGAATTAGGACTTATTATATATTATTTCCTATAGCTAAGACCTAATTGTTATTACCCGTGAATTATCCTATGTTGCATTATAATGTGTAAGAAGCATGGAAAGTTGAATGTAGATACCTAAAGATGGTAATATTCTTCAACCAATGGTAGATTCAGGATCTTAAATTAATGGCATATGGATTTTGTTTAGAAAAACTTAATCATATACTATAAATAATGAGTATTATTATGTTGGAATGTTACTAGTGGTATTATTAACAATGAGTATTATCATGTTTCATAACTTTTATCTTTGAATTAAATTTACTTTAGTTAAAATAAATCTGGATTCAATATATATTTGATTTAATACATTCTTTATCAATACTCCGTCCCAAAATACTTAAGGAATAATTATACTTAAATATAACTTTTTATATTTCTCTCTCTCCTTCAAACATTGTTTAGTATGGTTAAAGTTGAAAAAAAATTCAATTTAAAACAGATTTAATGAATTAACTATATGTTTTATTTATAATAAATTGGTTAAAATGATTTATATCATGGGTTGGATCTATATTTGTAATAAATTAATTAAAATAATTTATATTGTGATTAGATCTTTCAATAAAAATTAAGAAAAAATAACCCAACGTGATTTGTTCCATTGAATAATAATATCAATCAATCAAAATTAATCCCGAGAAACCGCCATATAGTGGATAATTTTTCTTCGCCGACGTACCGGCATCCCGAAGCCCGTCGGACGCCGTCCACCGTTGTCAGTCTGGTTTTTCTCGGGAAGTAGTGAAGAAGGTTCAAACCCTAGGGCCTTTTCTACTCCCAAAATCCGGTGAAATTGGTTTGTTAATCTGGCTTTGATTCTAGATTTGAATTTGTTCCCCGCGTTATCTGTTCCCTGTGTCGTTATTCTTGCTTTGCGATGATTTTTTTATCTGAAAATGAGCTAAATTATGATTATATAAGCTGGTTTCATCTTTCGTTTTATTGAGTTATGATATTCTACTTTGTTCAGGAAGTGTCAAATTTATTCATTTGAAATGCAGAAGTGTTGGATCATGGCTATGCTGGGAAAGGAAAGAGAAGCAGGGTATCTATTGATATCTCTTGTTAAGTTAAAAAGAATTCCTTTTTTGCAACAATTGCATCTGGTGCAGTGGCTGCTTCATACTAGCTTAGCTAGCTTATCCATTGGAAATGATGGAACCTGTTCCCTGCCATTGTAACGGGCTTGTCTGGTTATTCCTTTCTATGCTGGGGCCTTCCTTCTGACTACCATGTTTTGTTATACTAATCTCATATCTCAAGTTTTTCTGGCAGTGTGTTTGGCATTCATTATATGACAAATTGCAAATTCATATTGTCATGGCTAAACCACTGCTTGCCCTAAAGATGCCCCCGTTCACCCTTACATTTGGTAGGTACCTGCCACGATTTTCATCTCTAGAAGACCTGGGTAAGCTTTTGAAACTGTTAGCTGATACTAAAAGTCTAAAATACGGTAAAACTGTTCATGCCCAGTTGGTTGTTAGGAATCAAAGTTCAAAAGGCAGTGACATCTTTCAAATAAACTCATTGATCAATCTATATGTCAAATGTAATCAAATACAGCTTGCTCGAAAGCTGTTTGATAGGATGCACGAGAGGAATGTAGTATCTTGGAGTGCTTTATTGGCAGGATATTTGCATCAGGGGGATGAATTTGAAGTCCTTGGACTTTTTAAAGCTTTGGTAACCTTGGAAAATTCGTTCCCTAATGAGTATATTTTTACTACAGTTCTTTCTTGCTGTTCTGCTAGTGGAAGAGTTGACGAGGGGAAGCAATGTCATGGGTATCTGTTAAAGTCTGGATTGTTATTTCATCAATTTGTGAAGAATGCCCTTATTCATATGTACTCAAGGTGTTTTCACGTGGAATTAGCCATGGATATTTTGGATGCAGTGCCTGGTTACGATATTTTTTCATATAACTCTATCTTGAATGCACTTGTAGAATCTGGTTATACCAGGGAAGCTGAAACGGTTTTAGCAAGGATGATGGCCCTGCCTGTAGCTTGGGATAATGTCACCTATGTTACTGTGTTTGGCTTTTGTTCTCATATTAGAAATTTGCTATTAGGTTTGCAAACCCATGCCCAGCTGTTGAAATCTGAACTGAAGGTTGATGTCTTTGTTAGTAGCACAATGATAGACATGTATGGGAAATGTGGAGAAGTCCGGAATGCAAGAAAAGTTTTTGATGGCTTGCAAAATCCCAATGTGGTTGCGTGGACAGCAGTTATGACGGCTTACTTTCAGAATGGACATTTTGAGGAAACTCTGAACCTATTTAGAATTATGGATCTTGGGGACACAGCACCAAATGAGTGTACTTTCTCAGTGCTGCTTAATGCCTGTGCAGGTCTAGCATTATTGAGCCATGGCGATACATTGCATGCTCGGGTTGAGAAGGCGGGTTTTAAGGATCATTTGACTGTCACAAATGCGTTGCTAAATATGTATTCCAAGACTGGCAGCATTGATTCAGCATATAATGTGTTCTCAGATATGGTGTATCGAGACACCATCACTTGGAATGCTATGATATGTGGGTACTCCCATCATGGACTTGGTAGGCAAGCTTTAAAAGTGTTTGAAGACATGATTTATTCTGGAGAACAACCAAACGGCATAACTTTTGTTGGCGTTCTTTCTGCTTGTGCGCATTTAGGCCTTGTGAAAGAAGGGTTCTACTATTTGAATCATCTAATGAAGAAATTCGAAATCAAACCAGGACTGGAGCACCACACGTGTATGGTTGCTCTTTTGAGCAAAGTAGGTCTTCTCAAAGAAGCTGAGAAATTCATGAAGGCAACACAGGTCAAGTGGGATGTCATTGCCTGGCGCACTTTGCTTAATGCTTGTCATGTTCATCGAAATTACGGCTTGGGAAAGCAAATTGCAGAACATGTCTTACAGATGGACCCTCAAGATGTGGGGACATATACATTGCTATCAAATATGCATGCCAAGGCAAGGAGGTGGGATGGAGTTGCGAATATCCGAAAACTGATGCGGGAACGAAGCATCAAGAAGGAACCCGGGGCAAGCTGGCTCGGGATTAGGAACGATACACACGTCTTTCTTTCGGAAGTCAGCAATCATCCAGAGTCTAGTCAAATTTTTGAGAAGGTCCAACAATTGTTGGTAATGATTAAGCCATTGGGGTATGTACCGGATACTGATGTTGTGCTGCATGACGTGGAAGATGAGCAGAAAGAAGTTTATCTGAGCTATCACAGTGAGAAGCTGGCCATAGCTTATGGCCTCATGAAAATACCTTCACCAGCACCCATCCGTGTAATAAAAAACCTTAGGATGTGTGATGATTGCCACAATGCTGTAAAACTAATTGCAAAGGTCACAAACAGGCTGATAATTGTTAGAGATGCTAACCGTTTCCACCATTTCCAGATGGGGTATTGTTCTTGCACAGATCACTGGTAGCTAGTTATCGATTTTTTTCAGTTTTGGTTTTCTGAGTTGAATATGGTATGTTATAATTTTTTTTTTGGTATAAACCATCCGGTATCATGGGGTATCCTGGGTTCATTGCTCACCCCAGACTAATCCGGATTCTCCGCGAGGAGATCTTACGGTGGTAGCGAGGTACCAATGGGACAACCTCTTTAAGGTTGCGTTAATTATCGCGGCTGTCACTCCTTAAGGTTCGAACCCTCACCCTGAGAAATGTTGGTAGTAGCCCTTATCAACTCTATCAAACGCCCATTGGTTGTTATAATTTAAAATTTATAGAATATACTAAGCTTTATACTGTACTAGGCCATTCTATTCAGCTTGTTATGAAGTAGTTGGCCCAAAAAGTAGGACTCCAGCCCAATTATACGAAGCTAAGAGCCCTGTTATAATCTCTTTTGAAGGGGTTTAATTGGGCTTATGGACTTCTTCTCTAGATTAAAAATAAGAAAAGGCCTTTAGGCTTCTGTATTAGACAGACATTAGGCTTTATATCTGATTTGGACAATGTCAAGAAGGGCCTAACATTGTGTACTAAGATTTATTGAAAATTCAATTTAGACTGATTGTATTAAAAAAAATCATATGTTAAATTAACTAAAATAAATATACAATTAAAATTTATAATCTGAGAAGAAAATTACAGTTCAAAATATTCAATTCAAATGCATTATTTTGAAAATTTCCAAATTCAAAATCCCTATTGTCTAAATATAATAAACTAACTCTAGACTTAAGTTATGGGAAGAATCTTCAAGCGAAAATGTTTTAGCCTGAACAGAAGCAAGACATAGTATACATTTGAATTTTAATAAAGAGGTAAGTTAGTCACTTGATGTTCAAAATGTATGATTAAATCATTCAGCAAAGTGAGAAGGTTCATGTGTTTGAGGTCAATTATTGTACAGAGATTGTAAAATTAATGGAGATGTTACACTTAAGGTGCAGGCGGCGTATTAGTTCAAGCGGATAAATATTAATAGAGTTATTTGTTATAAGAAAGTAGCTAATAATCTTAAAAGAAAATTTTATAAAACTGGTGATTATTTAATGTTAGATTATTAAGGGGATAACAAGAGCATAAAATTGAACCAATACCTTAAAGGGTTTGGCTGTTTGAAACGTAAGATCCGAGTTCGAGTTCTTGTAAATGTAAAAAAATATGCCTTTGAAAAAAACAACTTTCAATTGGGCTCAACGATGCTTTAGTATGATCCAGTCAAATAGCTACATCAAACAAATAGGAGCATAAAATTGAGGCTGCAAAGATGAGGATTTGGAGATAAATATATCATCATTCAAGAAAATACAACCTTTACCCATAATAATAAATAAGGTTTTGAAAAAGGAAAAAAAAATACAAGGAGCCACATTTAAATTTATCAGTTGTAAATTTAACTAGGCCTTTGGATAGCATATATAACCCATAAATACCAAAGTAAGTAATTTGCAAATTAGTCTCCTCATCAAGTGCCTCCCACTACAAAAGATTTGGAGGAATAATGTAATCCAATTTCTAAATTCATTGGATAAAATTTTATTATTTTATCCATCGATCGGTTCCATATTCATATAGATACACAAGTTCAACACACTTTTTAACATAGACAAGCATCAAAAAACACCAATAGGCTTTTCTGACTTTAATGACTGAAATGATAATAAAGTACCACATTGGTGTGGGTGAGGAACATTTAGCTAATTGGGAATATATATATATATATATATATA
>JANTPZ010010148.1:0-10779 GCA_025593235.1 Vachellia pachyceras | reverse complement strand
CTTGGAAACGTAGGCGAGTGGAATTGCCAGTCATGTCGGATTCTCCTACACACACAACTAATATACATATATAGGTTGCTTGCGTTGGTGAAATTCTTAATCTCTGTGATTACTTGTCGGTTTGTAATCACATGCAAGTTGCTAATTGATTATGACCCTTAATCATCATCAGCTACAAGTACTAGCCAGTTGTTCTAAAGAAGATGGGCTAGTCAATTGTGTATATGTGAAGAAGCAACGGTTGGGAATCTTAAATGTGAAACCAAACGAAGATATATATGTATGGTGACTTTAAAAGCACAATAAAAGATAATGCAAATAATTATAGAGAGACTTGAATGAGGATTTTGTGATGCCTGTGCCTTTTCTTGAGAGTGACTTTCTCATGCTTCTTTGATTACGTGCCCTCTCAAATTCACTCTTAACTCTGCTACCTACTCTGGTGGTGAGAATACGGGCCAGTCGAGCTCCTGGGTAGGTCCACAGTATGATGAAAGAGAAACAGGTCTAACAAGTTGACTTGCTTGTTGATTCATTGGTAAAAAGAGTCATTCTAACAATTAAACTCGTATCTCAATTTACCGGCAGTGTTCAATCTCGCATGAATAATTAATCTTTCACAACGTGATGCACTAAGATTTAAATTCCTACAAAAACAGGTCTCCACATTTAGTAAGTTCCTCCAATCCAACTGATTACCTCCGATAGAAAAATAGTGTGGTTGGCAAAAAAAAATTCATATCTCTATTTTAGACTATTTTCATAAATTCTTTACTAATATTTTTAAATGAATTACAAAAAAAGATTTTTTTTTGTAAGGAATGGTGTAACTTTTTTTAAAGAAAAAAGTTGTCTCAAATACAAACCTTAAAAGAATTAGTGTTAGACAATATCTTAGCATTTGGTCCCTTTTCCTAGAGAACTGACCGCCGCATCTCTACCCCGTGCTTCACATACTCGGTCGTTATAGCTATTACATTATTTTCTTAAATTACAAACAAATATTTTACAAGTCATTCTAGACTTCAGTAATTCCGTTTAAAACTTGACGTAGTAAAGTATTTACATATCTCAATATCTCACCAGTTGTATACTTTTTTTTTAAGTTTATATTATCATTCTGATGAGGTAAGGCCACAAAGTTGACTTTTAACCAAGTAATCCATCACAAAAACGCATTCACTCCGTTTGTAAATATAAACATTTTCTATAGTGTAATTTACTTCATAAATGAGGGTTTATATGTAGAATCGGAAGCTCCACTGTATGATAATTCACTTGACGTTTCACTTAACATTCTGTTGATCAACCCATTTGTAGGTATCTCTCTTCCGTCAGTCATCCAAAATGAGTAACGCTTTTGTCGGTTAGAACCCTCCGTCTGTAGCCCTCTCTAGTTAATCATATCTCAATGAAAGCACAATTGTAATTAATACAAGTTTGTGGGATAATCAAATCCCAAAAGTTAACTATAGAGTTAAAAAAACCCAAAGTCATATAAGACTAATCCTTTGAGGAAACATTCTGAATGGGAGACTTGTTACACACATGTATAATCAAAAAATATGTGTTTGTTTGAATCAATGATAGAAGTTATTTTTTCAACATTATTTACATCTTATAAAATAATTATGTAAAAGAAATTTTATTTTAACTTACATCAACTAACTTTCCAACGTTAATACAAATAAATCTATAAGAAAGTACACCATCAACCAGAAGTCAGCAGATGCTAATCATTATTTTAATGTTCATATGATTTTTTTTTTGTTCTCTTCAATTCAGATGTGAATCAGCGCGAGCCACGGGGATGGTTAAATCATGAATGGATAAAATAAATAAATATTAAATAACGCGGCTCATTATAAGATTTAATTTTCTTAATGCATTTATTACGAGTTTGTATTAAAAAATTATTTAAGTGAAGATGGAATCAGTATCGAATCCTATCTATCTACGCAAGTATCATAACATTGTTATTTAAATTCTATTTTAGTTATTTAAATTTAAAAAATATATTTTAGTCATTATATCATAATATTGTTAGCTTCTTTTAATCGAATATATTTTCCCAATGTGTGGTTACACTATTAAATGCTATAACATATTCTTAAATTTTAATTATTTAATATCAGAATTTTTATATTTTCAAATTTAAAAATGTTTTATCATCATTTAACCACAGAATCACTGATAAGATTTGATAAGTTAGTATTTTATGTTAATGGAACTAACGATGTTAAGATAAAAAAATTAAAAGTATGCTTTTAACATAGGGAGTTAATCTAAAACTTGATGTGAATTTAAATGATCAAATATATACTTTGATATATTTTATTATAATCTTTATCATGAAGAAAAATATCTCAAGAGTGATGTAATGCTAAAATATAACTGGCGTGCATCCCTTTTTTTCTCCGTTAATAATCAATATACAATAATTGGAGATAATTCCTCCATTAGGGAATTGATTAGAGAATGAAATCTGTCATATAGAAACTCAACTAAATATGTGAAAGTTCAGTTGCATAATGTAGAAAGCTTAGTTGTACATAACAAGAAAGCTCAATTTCATCTTGTGTAAGCTCAGTTACATTTTGTGAAGTGAAAGATCCCATTCTACAATTAATTTTTAATGGAGGACTCATACCCAATTCTCCCGTTAAACAATGAATATATCGCTAAAAAGTTGGTAATTTTCAAAATAAAAAGGGACTGGCGCAAAAATGACAATCCAAGATCACAGCTTACTAAAATCAATTTTTTTTATCTTAGACAGATTGTAAATTGATTTGTATTTTTAACGATTTTTATTTCAGATTTATAATCAAGCTTCTAATATTTTCTGTCCGTTAATTTTTTTTTAAGCATCAATCCTTCTACTTAGTATATATTACAAGTCCTTCTGTAGTTCTGTGTCATTCTCCCAAGATGAGAATACTGCAACAAAGTGAATTAGGAGTGAGTGACGTGTCATGCTTCAACTCCATCGCCACGCCCCCTCCCAACTTTACTACATGTTCTTCAACATTTTGTGGGGTCCACACCAACCTTACCCAATATTTAATTTCCCAGCTGACGTGGTGCCTATGCGGATCCCTATTGCCATTCAATTATCTTATTCTTTCCATCAATTATCAAATTCATCCATTTTAAAAAAAATCTAAAATACAGTAGAAACTAAGTTCATCTCGTTTTTATAACAACTGAAGTATACGTTTGAGAAAATATGAGAAAAAAAAACCTTTAAAATTGTTAAATGATAAATCAGTGTTTCGAATTTCTATAATCCCAAATCAAGATGTTGAGTCAAATAGAGATTTTAAAATATTAGTAAAATGATGAAGTTGCCCCTCAGAAAGAGGACGTAGAAAACTATTTCGGAGGAACAGTGCACTCGTTCGGATGAAGCGTTTCTCATCCGAATGAAAACATTGTTCATCCGACAACTTTTTCAGCATCCTCCTTCTTTAGGGGTAACTTCATCTTTTTACTAACATCTTGAAATCTCTATTTGATCAAACGCCTTAATTTAGAATTATGAAAATTTGAAATCATAATTTACCCTTTTACAACTTTAAAAGTCTTTTTTGACATTTTCCCTATATATTTTGTGCTCAAAGTTTACATTAATCTTTGATCTAGCTTATTAAATTTATGAAGTGTATATTTAGTTTGTTCATCTTAACATGATTAGTCTAGTTTATTAGAAAAACAAAACAGTAACTCTAGAATTAAATGATAACAAAATATGTTTAAAAATGCACTTTATAACTCAACAAACTGATGAAACAAAACTTGAAGTAAACTTAAAAATGAAACATATGCTATATCCCTTTATGTATATAAAATTAACTTCATTTACAAACATTAGCTCAAATTCTTTCCGTGTGGGGTGGCGACCTAATAAATTGTACGCATACCTATATAATTCCACAAACACCTTGAATAATAACACCCGTTCTATAATGGGTCTGTTTGGGAACGTGGTGGATAAATTTTTTTACAGAAGCTGAGGCAAATATGTGAAGGAGATTATTTCGTTTTACGAAAAAATATTGTTGAACGTATTTTTAAGGCTTCTTAACGAGTTGTCAAACATCACCAATAACTTAATGCCTAATGCCTTAACTTATTCATACCTAGTTATATTCAATCATTTTCTTAACTTAAATTCTTATAATCTTATTGAATATCGTGTTTCTTCTATTTTCTGTGGCACGTTACATACTTCTTCGAGTTCCTAATATAAAGCACACAGTAGCTAATTCATTGAAATAAACAAGGTGGTAGTTAACTCATTAAATTTGTGTTAAATTTAAGAATATTTTCAACTTTGACCATGTCATATGAAATTTTGATGAAGAGAATATATATATATATATATAAAGGAATAGCATTTGAGCATTGTTTAGTAAAAAAATATGTTTAAAGTGAGGCTTTAATTGGTAAAGGAGTAAATGCATGCATGTAACAAGTCGACCAATGGAAGAGATCGATGAGTTGATACGAGATAACGAAGGACAGTTACGGAGTAATTTTCCGAGAGATTAAGAATAATTTTAGATACCAACATGTGATAGAAAGGCATCTAATCTCCGTAGAGAGATTAAAAAAGCAAATCACATTACATAAAAATATTTATTTATGTAGAGATTAAAAAAGCATATCACGTTACATTAAAAAATATTTATTTATGTAAATAATTAGATTATATATGAATTTATAGGTTGAATAAATTATTTTGATGGAAAATTATATATAAATGATTTAAATATATTACGAAAAATGATTTTTTATCCTAATTGATTTTTACATACTGAAGTTGAAGATAAAATAAAAATCTATTAATGAAATTTTTTTTGTTAATGATACCCTCGAGCACTTATGCGAAAGAGAGAGAGAGTGTGTATGGTGGTGAAAGAATGTATGGTGAATAGAAGGAAATGAGAATTCAATAAGATTTGTATGAATTATTTAATAGAAGTAAACAACAACAAAAAATCCAGACCATTACAAGTGCTATCTGTTTCACCATACTAGCCTTTTTTTTAGAGAATTAATCAGAGATCTCAAGTAAAAGAATGTGTTAAAATAATTTCAAGAGGTTGTTAATGACAAGTCGAGAAGCACTATTTAAAGGATATTTTTTTACGCTCAAGGGGTTGGTCCGACTGGTTGATAAGGAGAAGGCAAGGCGCCGCATACCCGCCAGATCTTGGGCTCGAACTCTGGGAAATCCCTCATGGGGCGATCCCGGATTAGTATAGGTCCGAAATGATCCAGGACACCGGAGAAGTTTTCTCTCACTAAAAAAGGATATTTTTTACGTAAATAAAGATAAAATGATTTTAAAATAATTGCCAGTAAAATTATTTTTTTAAAAAGCTAATCAAACAGTGATAAGGTATAGAGACCAGTAGGTTGGTCCGTCACACATGGGAGTGGGGGAAGCACCGAAACATAAGGACGAACAAATCTCTGCGTTTTTTTGTTTCATGAATCTTTACATGTCCCAACTGCTATGCCACCCTTCCCTCCTGTTTCCCCTCCCCCCGCCATTCTCTCTCTCTATCCCTCCCCTTCTTTTAATTAATTAAAAGACTTCATTCTGAGCCTGTAGCAGTGCTCGATATATTTTATTTGTTAGTGCTCTATATTTTATTCCCCCGCACGCCTCCTCATTATATTCCCATCTTGTCATCACTGAAATTACCTCCCTCTCCCATGCCCCATTTCGTCATTCCCCACCCCCTCCCTCGTCACCACCACCTCAATATTCCACTCACCCTCTTCCAATGGCTTTCATCTCCTCTCTCTCTTTTTTTTTCAGCGCTTCCAATGGCTTTTAATCAAAACATGCAAATCTAGTATCCATCTTCCTAAATTTTATCACTATTTCTCTTAATTATTATAAAAAATATTATTGATAAAGGTGATTTAAGAAAAGTACGATGAACACGCGTTATAAAAAAATTAACAATATTGTGCAAAATATTATTCACTATTGTGCAAAATATTATTCACTATTATGTAACAATAAAAAACGAATCTCAGAAAAACAGCCACCGAGATCTGTGGTTGACAATCAAAAGAAGAAGAGAGAGAGAGAAACGATCGAACGGTGGATAAACACCCAACCGCGGAAACACGGAGCCGCTCACGCCCAAAACCTTGGAAGAATCTCGCCCTCGCATGCAATCACAACACACAAAAGTGACACACTCTCTCCCATTCACACACACACGCATCCTCACGTCCCCCAACCCCACTCTCTCACCAATCAAACCCCTTAACCTAACACCGGTTAATCCCTAACCCTACCCAGTTACCCCTCTTCCCCAAGTTCAGTTCTCCTGTCTTTCCTTTATTTATAGACCAGCCACACCTTGCTTCTCATTCTTTGCCTCTCTTCTTCACCTTTCCCAAATCCCCCCATTTCCTTGTTCCCAAAGAAATCCCCTTCCTTCCCCCTCCTCCTCCTGCTTCAATCAAGTTGCCTTTCATGTGACTTTGATCTTCCTTGAAACCATAACCCACTTGCCTTGTCCTCATATTTTGCTGCTCCTCACCGCAAAACACAGTTCCCGAAAAGGCATGAGTTGCAACGGTTGCCGAGTTCTTCGAAAGGGTTGCAGTGAGAACTGTATATTGCGACCTTGCTTGCAATGGATCGATACCCCTCAAGCCCAGGGTCACGCCACCGTGTTCGTCGCCAAGTTCTTTGGCCGCGCTGGCCTCATGTCTTTCATCTCTAATGTCCCTCCCACCCAGAGACCCGGTAATTGATTCAATTCATCGTAATAATTTCACTTCCCTGCTTTCGAATGCGAGGTACTGGAGAAGGGGAAGGGGAAATTTATGTTCTCTTCCAGGAAATCTGGCTAATGCTTCCTTGTTTGATGTCTGTGCGCAGCTCTGTTTCAGTCCTTGTTGTTCGAAGCGTGTGGGCGGACGGTGAACCCTGTGAACGGGGCTGTCGGGCTTCTGTGGACTGGAAACTGGCACGTGTGCCAGGCGGCCGTGGAGACGGTGCTGCGCGGTGGCACTTTGAAGCCCACGCCGGAGCTTCTAGGCTTGGATGCTCCGGGTCCTACTTCGGCAGCAGATGAGGCATCCGAAGCGGAGGTTACGTGCAACGAGATACGGAGGATCCGAGATCCGAACCCGAATTTGCGATGCAATAACAAGGTCTTTCCCGGCGGCAGACTCAGACCGTCCGATGACTCTACCATGCTCCAGACGGCCGATCTCGACCTCCGATTGACGCCGAGCTTCCTCCACAAAGTTCCAGCCTACGGATGCGGACCAGAAGTCCGACGGCTGGGTTCGCCGTCGATGAACTCGGAAGAGTCCGTGACGACGGCGACTTGTTTGGAAAGCGGGAACGGAGATCACCGCGCTCACTGCGGAGACCCGAAGCTTCTCAACCTTTTCACTTGAGGGGTCTCTATCTAATCTGAGGTTCACGTTTTGGTGAAGGGAAAGGGTCACGCGCGCGCGTAGCCGGGTGTAATATTCCAATATCAAGTAACCCTCTTTAATTAATTATTAATATCTTAGTTATCTGCTATATTTGGGGGAAGGCAGCTTTCCCGGAAATTTTGAATGCGTCAAGTTTTTGCAAGACGCCGGCACAGGATTTCTCCCCGGTTCGTGCTTCTTCACGAAGAGAGAAAGATGAAGGTTTGCCGGCGATCCCTCTCTCCTCCGTTTTTTTTGTCCTGAATCAAGTGTATCTTTTTTTTTTTTGCCAATAAAATCAAGTGTATCTTTTTATTTCAACATAATTCACCTCTACATGTAATGGCCGTGCGACAGTGAATAATATATGAAGTAGTTTGGGTAAGATTTTTTATTTATATACTTAAATTTACGTAAAACACATTTCAACGCTTTCTCGAACATGCTCAATAAATTTCTCAGTTGTTTACCGCCGTTTCAATTATTACCGCCACTGTTTCCCTGTCGAGGAAATGTAAGTGGACAGGTACATGTATGTGTGCATCTGGATCTTCCGGAGACGTCAGATGAGTCAGACTGGATCCGAATAACAATATGTAATCTAGGCGTTGAAATTTGAAAAACAATAATATGCATATATGTATGTCATGTTGTGTAATTTTTTGTTGTTTGGGAAATAAGACAGAAGCATGTGACGGGGAAGCTTGAAAAAATCAAGTGGTGTATGCAAAATACAAGGAGGTACAGGGTCCTGGTCAAAGTGTGAATGCTTGTATAAAAGTTAAAAAACGAAGAAGCTGAAAACGATTATATAAGGAGTGAGGGGGGGTGGGGAGAAGAAGGTTTGAGAATTGGGGTTGAATGAGACAAAGTTTTAATCCGCCCGCCTCCTCCATGTGATCCTAGTCAGCCTATGAGGTTTTTGGATAATTATAAACTGACACTACTTACGCTTCGCAGGCAAAACAATTGTACAAAAGGGTTTGGCCCGGTATTATGTATCTGTGGCTGATAAGTCAAGTGAATGGCTGATCAGTAGCCGTAGCGTGTGAGAGAGAGAGAGAGAGAGAGAAGAGAGAGAGAGTTGGCGACTTTTGAAAGTTGCCAAGAGACGTAGGAGATGCAAGAGGAATGGAGCCGGATACATTTTGTCTAATTATCAAGTTATGAAGGGCCCAGAATAATAAAATTATAAAACCATAATCGAGAGTGTCATGTTCCTGGCCTGCTTGGTTCCCTCACTAACACTCGTGTCAGCGTTCAATTCAGCAAAATGGGCTTGTTTGTAACTTTGTAGAAAATGAAACACACGTTTAAAAGTGTTTTTCTGTAAACGAGATAATCCTCTTTCAATATTTACCCCGACTTATTTAAAAGTACTTCTGCATTTTCAAAGGAGATCAATATCTTTATTTTGTCCCTCCCTTGAATGCTTATGCCTTACAACAACTTACTACATTATATAAAATAAATTAATTAAAAAAAGGGGTCCATGACAGATGTAAGTCCCTTCCAAACACACCCTTTTATAAAGATGGCAAGTGAATAAACAAAAAATAAGATGATTTTTAATTAATTAAGGTAAAAATGGAAAAAAAAAACGGTTGAATTAAATTTTTGTACCGCATGGAGGGGCCGTCCTGTGAGGTGGCGGGGAGAGTGGGAGCCACGTCACGATAATAACAGGCTGAGCGGACAGGGGAAGCATTACGATGAATTTGGAATAATCAAAGCAGGTAGGGGCATTCTCGTAAATTAAAGAGATGGGAGGGGTTGGAAAGGAAAGACGAATATTGCAAAGTGGGTGGAGATGCCTTTCCCCGTTTCGTTGCGTCTCGCCGCATTTGTCACTTCCACCTCATCTCCCACTCCCACCACCACACCCTCATCTTTATTATTAGTTTCTTCATCTTTCATTATTATTTTTAGGAAATAATAATTAATATGAAATATGACATTTATACTTTCGTCTCCACTCGAGTTGGCAACAAAGGACAACATAACTCGTATCAACTTGACTTGTGCTGACTCATACTCTTTCCTTTTCATTAATTTGAAGTTTGTTTGGTTTCTCATTGTATAATCTAGATTTAATTTTAAAATTTAGATTTTATCTAAATGTTTACAATTTTTTTAGAAAAGTTAATTTGAATATAAAATCTTAGTTTTAAAAAAATTATTTTATTGTCACATTATACAATTTTTTATAATAAATTTTATCTTTCCTCTTTCCTACCTTTTACCTTGAACTCCGTCAAAGTCAATAAATTCTCAAACACAATCTTTTAAAATTTACGTTTTATTTGAAATTGATAAAATTTATTCTCTAACATTTATTTTTCAAAACTTATGTTTTGCTCACCAATTCGTAAAATATTCTTAAAAAAGAATTCCAAATTAGCCATAAGACACCTCTGGCTTTGACACATTTTAACCGGTTGTTCATGTCACTGATTCCATAAAATTTTATTCAGCATTCGTCAAATATTATTTTAACAGGTGTAAGTGCATGTAATTATTTTATTCCGATCTGATTTCATTGTTTAAACATAGAATTTAATAATTTTAATTAAGAGTGATTTGAAAATTTTTTGTTTGAATTATTATTTATTACATACTATGTGTAATAGATAATTTACTATAGATCCATTTGGTAAAGCGGTGGAGAAGTATTTTTACCATTTATGAGGTAAATGTATGAAAGAGATTATCTTGTTTTGCGAAAAACACTGTTAAACGTGATTTTGGGGTATTGAGAAGCTTTCTCAAACACACCAACAATCTTTGATCCCCTTAAATTTACTCTAATTAAGATTTTGATCCATGAAATTTTATCCAATTTAAAATAGTGACATTTATAATTTAATAAGTATATAAAAGCAGGTTCATTATATGAACTTGGTGGATAATTCAAAACCTGGGCCTTTGAGCTGTCAAATTTTGACACCCAGGAGTCATTTCAAGTTTCAAATTTCTGGGAATACTGCAATGCCAGGCTTAAAAAATTCATAGCAGGCTTTGAAGATGGGAGGAGGGAGACAATACAGCAGATTGATGAAAACGTTAAATTAAATACCTACAAACAAAAAATGAATAATCTTTTATTTAATGAACATAAACCCAACCAAAGTGCATTATTCAAATAAAACAACTATTTCTTTTGTAATCAATTTTGCTAACTCTGATTTATTATGAAATCAAATTAAATGAATAAAACTAGCAATAGCCGGAAATAGTCTAGACGCTCTCAATCCACTGGTTAAACCCGTTTTATCAACTTTAATTGTGACGTCGTTTGGTTAAATTTGTGGAGAG
>JANTPZ010010147.1:0-17440 GCA_025593235.1 Vachellia pachyceras | reverse complement strand
ACTAAGGAAAGACTTAGAGAGAACTTGAGAGAGATGGAACTTGGGAGAATGCTTGTATATTGCTCACAATTGCTTGATGGTTACAAATGAACCCCTTGGGGGTATTTATAGCCTTCCACCTCCTCAATGGACGGTGGAGATCGATTGGATCCTACGGCTCCTATTCGCCTTCCAGAATTCTCTCCTAAAATATCTAGATATTTACATGTTGAATTCTAACATGTGAAAAATGTGTGGAGAGTTCTAGAATGGCTAAGTATTTACAAGAGATCTCTAGAGAATTCTAGGGTTCTCTAGAGTAGATCGTGACACCGGGGCATGGACAGAGGCGTTAACATCTAATCGAACTAGTCCACCAGGCGGTGGCCTCCTGCATGTATCACTTGTAGCGCTCCCCTAAAATATTTCGTGGGTAAGTCTCCCCCATATGCATCTTCCATTAAATGAAACATGCATTGATGGAAGATCTCCTTTGTTAAAGCCTCAGTAGATTCGAACAGTTGGATACATCTAGTTTTCCAGATTATCCAGCAGATAATAGCAAATATCTTCACCTAAGGCCATCGACGAAATATCGCTTTCCCTGATTGGTGTGATACATTCCATGAAAGCCATTCCTGCAAATCACGAGAAAATAAAGCAGTATATATGTTAGGGTTAAGAAATCCTCTCCACACTTCTTTCACTTTTTTGCAGTCTCTCAGTGTATGGATAATGCTCTCCTCACAATCGCAGCCAAAAGGGCAATCTCTCGTCGTTGATAATCCTCTCCTAGCTCTCAATGAGTTGGTAGCCAGTCTCTCATAGGTTGCTTGCCACAGGAAAAATTTAACTTTTTCAGGGACTGACCAACACCAAATCTTGCGATAGAACGGATTAACCACCTCCACAGTTGGTTTGGCAAGGAACGCATAAGCAGACTTAACAGAAAAAGTGCCATCAGGGGAGCCTCTCCAGCAAAACTTATCATCCCTATCACTGGATGGAGGATTGATTTGCAGGATGGAGGAGAGGATATGAGGAGCGAAGAAACACGCCCATTTCTCAATATCCCACGTGCCACTTAGGGTGGTAAAATCAGCCACTCGATCCTCCGGATTGATGTAGTCAGATTATGATTAGCTAACCTTATAAGGGATCTTTCCAACGGGGTCTATAGATCCCACCAAACCTTAGTAGATAACCCACTATTAACTTTCTTACCTATCCCTTGTGTGAAAAGCTCCCAAACTTCAGTAATAGCCTTCCAAGTTAAGGAATTGGTTTTCTTTCTTAGCACAATTGGCATGGGGTTGTCACCACACTCATACTTGGCCTTAAGACACCTAACCCATAGGTCATTTGGTCTAGTAATCAAGGCCCAACAAAGTTTCATAATGAAAGCTTTGTTTTGCATATCAAGTTTTTTATGCCAAGCCCTCCCTTCTCCTTCTGGTTCATAATCTGGCTTCAAGCAATGGGGTTTATTTTTCTTTTGTTTTCATCTTGCGACCAAAAGAAGTTTCGGGTAGTCTTCTCAATATCCTGAAGAACTCCTCTTGGCAAGAGAACTGACTGCATTTGGTAAGCAGGAAGAGCTGAAATGATCGATTTAATTAGGGTTGTTTTGCCAGCCATAGTTAAGTAATTTCCCTTCCACGACGAAAGCCGCGATCTGACCTTTCTTGTTATATGGCCGAAGGTCTCTTTGCCAACTCGCGAGTAGATGAGTGAAACCCTGAGATATTTACCTAAGTCATTTCTGGACCCAATTCCCAACTCATGACTTAACAATGAGATCCTGCCTCGGATAACATTCCTGGAGAAGTAAGCCTTGGATTTGGACAAATTTATCCTATTCCCAGAAGTTCCACAAAACCTAGTCATAACCCTCTTGATAACTTTCATTTGTCTCATGAAAGCCTCGGCGAACAGCAGAAGGTCATCGGCAAAGAAAAGATGAGATAAGATAGGGCCATAATTGGGAAATCTCAGAGGTTTCCATTTGTTTGCTCTGCATTTAGCCTCAATCAAGTGCCCCAATTTTTTCATACAGAGAACAAAGAGGAAAGGGCTGAGCAGATCCCCTTGGCACAGGCCCCGCGTTAAGGTAAAATATGGGCCCTCCATCCCATTCCACAAAATCCTCATAGAGGTCGTACTCACGCAACCTAGAATAAGCTGAATGAAGTTTTCACGAAGACCAACTCTCTCAGCGTAGTTTCCAGAAAACCCCAGTCAAGCTGTCGTACGCTTTTTCCATATCAATTTTCACTGCAATGTAGCCTTTCCTCCCTGGTTTAGACCTCATAAGGTGGATAGCTTCCTGGGTTATGATGATGTTATCACAGCTTGACCTTGTTGCAATGAAGCTACTCTGCTCAGGTCCCACCAGATCATTCATTATTGGCCAAAATCTGTTAGCCAGAAGTTTTGTCAACACCTTGAACCTAACATTACAAAGAGAAATGGGTCTCAAGTCCCTCAAGGTGGTGGGATTCTCCACTTTAGGGATCAGGATAATGTTGGTCTGGTTGACCACCTTAATGGAAGTAGGGTCTATAAAGGCTTGTCTCACTAACTCACATATCTTAGACCCGACCACTTTCCATTGAGTTTGAAAGAAGTGAGCTTGGATTCCATCAGGACCAGGAGCTTTGAAACCTCCCATATAAAAAGCCGCATTCTTTATCTCCACATTGCTCACATCCCTATGAAGAGACTCAATCTGGGAGGTTTGCAACTGAGGGAACTCACTAGACCAGTTTGAGCTAGTGGAAACACTAGAGTCCTTAGTGAACAGGTCTTTGTAATAACGAGTAGCCATGTTCCTTAACTCTTCTGGGTCATGAACCCAATTTCCATTCCTATCTTGTAAGGCATGTATCTTCCTTTTTCTTTGCTTGACAACGGTTGAAGCATGGAAGTACTTCGTATTTCGATCTCCCCATTAAAGCCCATTACATCTTGATTTTTGGAACCACATAAGCTCTTCTTGTATCATGAGCTTACTATATTCATCCCAAAGCTTCTTTTCCAGCTTGTAGAGACTACTTGGTGGACCACGGTCTTTATTGTTTTTTATTCCTTTCAACCTCTTTAAAATCTCTTATTTTCTTTTAGGGATGCTACCAACTGAGGAATCATTCCAGTTAGTGGCATGTTCCTGGAAGTTCTCAATCCCCTCCAGTCAATCCCGCTCCCTCCAAGCATCATCCACAATTTCCTAGAATCCCTCTTTGAGTCTTCAAGCTGCCAAATAGTGAAACATTTTCTTGTAATGGGGACAAGGATGGGTTAAAAGGCATGAGACAACCACCACCTTATGATCAGACTTATATTTAATGTCATGTCTCACTTGAGTATTGGGAAAGTTGATCTCCCAAGCTACATTGCAAAACACCCAATCCAGCTTTTCCTTGACCCCTCCACGTTCCCAAGAAAATCTATCAATATGGTCATTTAACTCCTGAAGCCCAGCATCAAGAATACACTCATCAAAATGCTTCATTGAAAGGAAATGAGCTGGAGCACCTCCATACTTATTGGCAGGAGTTCTGTAAGCATTGAAGTCTCCAACTAAAATCCAATTGTCCACAATGTTCTTGGCAATTTCCTTGATAGCGGTCCATAAAATGGTTCGCTTCGTATAGGTAGTTTCACCATAAATGAAGGAAGCAAAAAAGGTTCGATTGAGGTTCAGGTTTTGGATTTGGCAGTGTAAAAGTTGAGTATTTGATGTAACATACTCAACTCTAAAGTCACTAGAATTCCAAAGAATCCAAATTCCACCATAATAACCTGAAGCCTCAATTCTAATCCAATTTGAAAACCCAAGCTTACGGATCATGCTATCAGCACGAGGCCCACTAATTCTAGGTCAAGCAAACAGAGGATGTCAATTTTATTCTTTTTAACTACATCTTTAATGAGGATAGGGAAGGTTCTACTATCTACCCCCTACAATTCCAAGACACAATATTCATAATTAGCAAAACAAAAAAACCAGAGCATATAGCACTTACTATTGGCTCTTGTTTCCGGCACAAAGTCAAATTTCTCAAGATGATCCTCATCTTCCATGGAAGCAACCACATCTTCAATGCTGCCTAGCTCTGTCCTAGCATCTTCCATTTATTCCTCTTCTCCATCTACTTTTGGTGTGAAAGGATCCGGAGGCTTTGGGTCCAAACCTCCCTGTAGGAAGCAAATCCTAAGCTCTTTATCCTCAGCTTCCTTTGAATTAATATTCTCCCTTAGTAATCAGTGTGGAATTGCATATGAGAATTATTTTCCTGAGCCATATGACCAATATTTCCACTCACCGCACAATGGGTACGTTGGCTCATCATCCTAATTTTACCTTTGGCACTTGGACCGTTTTGCCTTGGGATGTCCTCTTGATCCATATCTTTGCCCATATTCTTTAATGCAGTCTCTTCATCTGGCCCAATACTAATTGCTTCCCTTGGCCCAACTCCTATTTCTCGGTGGCCCATCTCATTTTTAGGATTTTCTTGTGATCCACTAGCACCTTTTTCCTCTTCCATTTTCTTTTTATTTTTATTTGGGCTTTTAACTACTCCCTTCCTTGTTTCAACGAAGGCATTTCCTTTTTCCTAGAGGTGACTTGCATTTCTTTTCCCTATAATCTCCAATAGTTTCCTTGCTGGTAAAATCATTGGGCACCGTACCTCCCTGCTCCTCTTTCTCTAAATGTGCCAAAACCTGGAACCTTGAAGCAATGGCCAACGACCCCTGTTTTCTGAAAAACCTGGTACCTGACGTTGCAGCCTCATTAGCAAGACGATGCCCAATGCTCTTCTTTAACCGATATGGACCCGACTGAGACACAAGCATCCATGGTCCAAAACCTTCCATCGATGCCGTGTGAGTCTGCTCGGAATGTTTTCCGCTGCACGCTCTGTTCAGATTTTTCGATCGCTCCCACTAGTCGACAGGTCCCAGATTGCGTTGTCGTTGGTGTTTGGCGCCTTTGTTTTCGCCTGTGTTCGTTGCCTGCGTCCCAGATCGTGTTGGGTCTTTGTTGGTCGCCTCCACAGTTGGCATTTCGTGGGACCTTCCGTATCTGTTCATCGGCTCCGGTTCGTTTTTCCCTTCTCCACCATTACCAGTAGCTTTCTTCTATGGGCAAACTTCTCGCCTATGCTCGTAGCGACCACATTCAAAACATATTAGCTTGAGTCCTTTATACACCACATTAAAGCATTGCTCCGCCACAATGATGTGTGGCACAATAATTTTTTGTAAGTCCAATTCAACACAAATCCTTACATATATTTCTCTTTCTACTTTTGCTATTTGGCCAGTATTATCTGACAAAGTATGTAAATCCACTCTAAGTGGTCGGCAAATCCGCTCCCCTAATCTTGCTATGCAATGTCTATTATAGCGATGTAGAGGAATTTGAGAAATACAAACCCAAGTTATAATACTACTTAGTGGGTTTTTAAAGGGGTCAAAATATGGTGTCCATCTTTGGACCAACATACAGTGCTGGAAAATGACCCAAGGTCCCCCAATAGGGCCTTTCTGTACTGATTCTTCCAGTTCTCCTTGTTGCTGAATTTAACTACAAAGTAGTTGTTTGGTAAATCAACCAATTCAAACTCAGAAAATCCCCATAGCTTAACAAGATGAGACTTAAGCATATAAAGATTTAACCTTCGTCCCAACACAGTGATGACTAAAGAAAAATTCCAGGGTTTGTACCACTCATTGTATTCTTCTTGAGTTACAAGAACCATTGGATAGATTTTCTTAAGCATCTTTATCTCTTCTGATGGTTCTGGCATTTTCCAGAAAATATCCTCATCCTCAAAGAAGAAGTCATCTTGTTCCATAGAGTAGCTTCCATTTGCCAGCCCATTATAACCCATCAAAGATTGCTTATAAGACATGGTATGAGTCTTTGCACTTGCTGCAGCATTTCCTTCCTTGTGTTGATTCCTCATTTCCTCTTCCTCCTCTGTCATTTGGTCATCCTCCATCACTTTTGTCACCTCTTCTATTTTCTTCTTCTTGTTCCGACCATCTCCTTCTGTTACCGGTGGATGGTCCAGCGGATTTTTGCATTGACCTGTGTCCTCCATACATGCACGTAGTCTTGGCTCGCAACCCAAGAGAGAGAAAAGCTGAAGACCGCAAAATCAAAGGATCTTAAAGTGTGCAAATTCTTTCATATAATACTATCGCAATTCTAACTATTAAGGTGACATTTGACATTGTAAAATTTAACAAGGTGAGAAATACACATAATATTATAAAAGTGGTGGAAATTTAACAAGACTCACAGATTCAGCAAAACGTCCGTTAAGTCTTTATACAACCTAGTACACGTGTCATTCTCATGGTCTTAATGTGCGCACCTTTCCCTTTATATTTACTCTCTAACCACATTGTCCCCTCCAGCCCAGTACCTTGCCCTATCTTCGTTCCACCTTCACCAGATTTTCTCCGTTTTCTTCTATCCATCTCTTCGCCTTCGTACATGGTGATTAGCAGAGGCATAAGCACAGCGGCGGCGCCAGAGGCTAAAAGCAGCAGCAACCGAGCCGCTTGCAAATGCAAGCTCCTTCTTCATTATAGATAAATTGATCGTGTGATTGGAATGTGGCGATCCCCCAATTTTCTCCATTCGCTTCGTCGACCCCTTTGGTAAAACTCGGCGTGCCTTCAACAGAGAGGGAAGAGGCCCAGCAGCAGGAACGCCAACAAGGGGCGGAGTCGGCGAAAATGGTGTTTAAAAAGTGGTAGCATCCAGTGGCTATGTTCTGTTACGAGCCATCTTAGTCGACACCTCCTTTCAACTACCATCATGTAGATTACCTCCCGTTATTAGAGGTCAATTAAATTTCAAATTGTGTATACAACATAATTCTTTGATTAATTTCCTTTAATAAAATTTCCATGAAGGTCATGTTTTGCCTAAAATCAATTGAATTTTATGATTAATAATAAGTACGGGTGCTGCTTACTAGAATACATTTATGCTGTGAACTAATCTATCTTTTTGGATTGTGCAATCATTATGGTCTTTGGCTTGTTCGACGATTTTTGCAGTTGTTGGTCCCCTGCCTTTTCTTATTCCTTTGGCACTGATCATCTACATTGTTCTCGTGCTCTTCACCTTTTCTCACTGAGGCTTTCTAGAAATTCATTTGGTGTTCTACGTCTTGAATAATGGTATGAGACTGTGAGCTGGTTGAGCCTGATGGAGGAAGAAGATGAAGCAGGTGCATTGTGATTGAACATGGAGGATAGTCAGAGAAGTGGGAGGAAGAGTGAGAAAGATGGAGTAAAATTAATGAGTTGGTGCACTGTGAATTGTGATTGGACACAGAGGACATCAACGGTAGTGTGGGGCCACTGGAATAAAAGTTAACGGAAGTGAAAAACAGATGGTGTTGTCTTGCTTGCATCCTTTTAGTTGAGTTGATGTGTATTTTTACACCTGATTAAACTTTATAATGCCCCCCATAGCAAAAAATTTAATTGTTAGAATTGCATCTTTACCCCTCACCAAAAACATCATATTTATATATATATATATATTTACATGATAAATGTGACAACCAAGTTTTTAACTAGTAAAAGTTGGTATAATTAATTTTTTAGGGTGTAAAAGTAGACATTATATCTCAAGAGTAGGGTAATTTTAGCATTGTTGTTAACACATACAAATATCTGTATATTTTTGTTGCGGGCCCCATTGTTTTATTTTTTATTGTTTCTCTTTCCTTCTTGTGTATAGAATCGGCAAATAAGTAGCCACCGGTGAGGGCGTCACTTTGATCCCGATTTTTTTCATCACAAGCAAGGGTGGACCTACTTGTGTTCTAACGGGTTCAATCGCAACCCCTGACTTTCAAAAAATTATATATATATATTAGTACTATGTGATTTATTTGTACTCGCTCATTTGCTAATTTTGAACCTACTAAATATTTACTCAAATTCTTCTCAAAACATATTAAGAATAAATCACACTTATCTTCTCAAAAAATAGTTTACACCGCTTGAACCAGGATCATGAGTCTGCTACTGGTCACAATCTTCCTTCCTTACATACTCATTCATTCCTACTTCCTCCATCTTCCATCCGCTCCCTCAAAAGCTTTTGCCTAAATGCCTTCCTCATTCCATCCCCATGCCTTCCTCTTGTTCTCGGGCCCTTCACACTATGGACCCCGTCAGTGGCGGACTCAGGACCCTAATTCAGGGGGTGCAAACTATTTTTGAGAAGATAAGTAAGATTTATTTTTAATATCTTTTAAAAGAATTTGAGCAAAAATTCAGTGGGTTCAAAATTAGCAAATGAGTGGATGCAAATAAATCATATAGTACTAATATATACCTAATTTTCTGGAAGTTAGGGGTGCGGCTGCACCCGGTGGGGCCAAGTAGGTCCGCCTATGGACCCCGTTGAACTCAAGTGTGTTTTCCATATGTTCGACCGTGACGGGGAGGCTAAATCACGCAGAAGGAGCTAAACTACTCCCTCGAGAGCCTCAACATCTTCATCTATGACATGGATTTAAGGAGGGTGATTAAGAAGATCGATATCAACAGTGACGGAAGCATGGACATGGAGGACTTTGGTGAGCTCTACCAAGTGATCATGGAGGAATGGAACGAAGAGGAGGACATGAGAGAGGCATTCAACGTGTTTGATAAAAACGGCGACGGCTTCATCACCATGGATGAATTGAGATTGGTGTTATCATCCTTAGAGCTGGTAAAGAACTCTTTACAAGCGTGGTAGGCTGAAATACCCCCTTGTATGTGGGATATGATTTATTCAATCCAACATACCAACCCTCTAGAATATTTTTTTTACTTTTTTATTTTTCTTATTCATAATATTTTTTAAGTTAGAAAAATAAAATATCCTTTTTACATATTTAAGTTAGAAAAATACATAACAACTTGAATATAAATTCATTTAATTTAAATTTGAAGCAATACAACTTAGACATATATAATACACTTCATAAAATTGAATTTAAATGTCACAATTCAAACAAACTATAAATCACAAATCAAATGATTAGCAATCATCTAATATTAGTTATGTTTACATTATAATCTAAAGTTGTCCGCATATTTTTTATTAATCAACTGTAATTTTTTAAAAAAAAAGTGGGTAAGACTCGCATTTAAATGAGCCTAAAAATTGTTAACCCAACATGTCATGGGTTAGTGGGTTCAATTCTATTACCAACTCTAATTGTCACTAGGGTTGAAAGAGGAAAGAGCGATGGAAAGAGAAACAATTAAAAATAAAAATGGGACCCCCAACAAAAAAAATAGACTGGCGTTTGTATGTGTTAATGTCAATGCTAAAATTGCCCAACTCTTAAAATATAATATTTACTTTTACACAATTAAAGGTTAATTGTGTCAACTACTCCTTACTAAAAACTTAGTATTTACTCATATTTATGTTACACACATATATATAACTGCAACGAAATCACCTCTTATATCACTTTTACTTAAATACCCCCCGGGCGGGGGTATCTTAGGTTGGTAGGCTTGAATAAAACAAGCCTTATGTTTTGGCAGAGATTAAGGGACAAAAGAAAAATCGTGTGAACTCTTTGCCATTCTTACAATTGTACCATTTGGCAACTCAAGTTTTCCATAAATTTTTTTTTTGGTAACAGAGTTTTCCATAAATTTAAGTTGAGATGTGTATTTAAAAGGGGAAAAGCAAAACAAATTATCAAGTTAACACTTGTATTAATTGGCTCGCACATTATGTTCGTAGGATAATACTAACTCTGATAAATAATATAAAAGTTAATTAATCTTTTAAAAAAGTTGATTAACTAGTATATGCCCAAAATAATTTCTCGATTTGTGTTATCCTTATACAAAACCCATATTAATCTACTATGTATCGTTCCAATTATATTTTCTAAAGTAATTTTTTTTATTCAAAAATCTATATACAATATAATGATACATATAAATATTTTAGGACATATATTATAATTTAGTAACTTCTTTAGATTTTTTGATCTTACTAAAAAAAGTTAACTAACTTTTATATTAATGATTGAAAATAGTATAAACACAACTTTTATAAGAATATGTTTGAATCTAAGAGTGGTACCGTGTGAAGCAAAACTTGTTAATGGTGCCACCATTTTCTACTTTAGCCTTTATTCCCTGTATGAAAAAATAACCATGGCAAATCTGTGCAGACCTCCATTTAATAATTATACACCCTCTTAAACTTAATTTCTGTGGACATCTAATCCCTCAAAATTCTTAGTGATATATAAACAACCATTTAAATTAGGGGTGTTCATGGACCAGACCAGATTGGGTTGATACCCAACTCGAGATCTAATCTGGTGTAGGTCTTAGACTATACAAGACAACCCGAGATTTGATCATGTTCAACATCAACTGGAAGTCAGGTTTGATTAGACTGATTTGGCAAAAAAAAAGGTTTGATTAGACTGATCCCCTTAGACTATCTGAATTAGTCCAAGGACCTCAATGGAATTTTATTTTGTTATTCCCCATTATAAAAGGTAAAATTTTAATCTAACAATAAAAAATTAATATAGAAAAAATCTAAAATCATTAAATATAGTCCAAAATATTAAAAATTAAGCATAAATCGATTATATTAATAATTTAATAATGATACAATTATCATTATTAACCTAAAAAGTTTAAAAAATAAATAAGGAAGGACTGGATCGGAACAAACCAACTGATTTGAGCACCTGACCATGAATCCGGTCCAACCCAATCATCAATCAAGTCCAATCTAACCCTATTTCATTATATTATTTATTTGGATTAGATTAGATTGGACTTGATCATCAAATTTTTGCACACTGTTACGTGCTTAAATACAAGTTTGGGAGTCTGACGCCAAGTTCTAAATGTTAGGTAGGTTATCTAATCAAATAAAAAGTATATAATATATTTTAATCATTAGTAATTTCAATCATTTTTTCATTTCAGAAGAAAAGAGAGATCCTTTTATCACATCAAACGAGGATTCTTCATACGCAAAACGGCAAAATCATTTTTTATTCTGTTTTTATCACAATTTTTATCTGCAAACCAGACTTAAGGGGCGGTGATTCTGAGTCGTTTCATCACACTCAAGTTTGGCACATGGATGAGATGGATTGCTGCAGCATATGAGATATTAGAAATTCCCTAGTTACCAAAAGGGAAAAAAAGATAAATAAAACACATAACTAAAAATAAATAAACAAAAAAAAAAGAATCTTCATAAGCAGAGCTGGTGACCAAGTAAAAAAAAAAAAAGCAGCAAAACCACCATTCTCTTTTGCTATAATAGGTCAAAAAAACTCGAAAACATAAACATCAGATCGTAGTTCTACTTCTCAACAGCAACAACACAAGACAGTTACTCTCTCTCCTTATAGCGTCGTGTTATGACTTGTGAGAACAACAACAGCAACAAATGGATATTTAAGTTTTAACATGTACAATTATTTAAGGAAGACACCTAATAATAAAAAATTGCGTGCTGCAATACTAACTCATTTCAATGGACTCATCCTCAATCATCTGCCGAACTTCATTTATTACCAGATATGGTTTATGCCCGCCAATGACTTCAGCTCGTTTCTCACCATTCATCCATAGCTGAAACCCCAAAAAAAAAAAATTTATTTACACTGGCTATAGAAAAAAACAAGAACTAGTTATAAAGTAGCTCCAATAGCCCTTACTTGTATGGTTGGCATTTTCTGCATGAATTGAGAACCGCAAGATACATATACATGGCAAAAAATACAACTAATTTAGTAGAAACAAAATGCAACAACAATGATGGGAAACTAGAGCAAAATGCTAGTATATTAACGTACATTCTCGTACAGAAGTGTCGTATGGAATAAAATACAATCATCATGTCAACAAGAAGTTGTATCATTTGTCAAGCTGATTATTATGGTAGAATCAACATACATCAATGCATATATAGAATCGGCAATAAGTCATACTACTCTAAATCATCAAAAGTATAACTCACTTCAAACTCCATAAATGGCACCGAAGAATGTGTCAAATTCCCCTCACTTCAAGTATTCCATGAAGACACATCAAAAGCAATCATGCAACTAGAGTAATCGTAGAATCATGGCAACTGATTTTGCCATCAGCGGCCAGACGCTGTTCATTCTGATATGCGCATTCCTATCAAAAAGGTTTTTGCTCAAATACTTTTGTTATGGGTAATAATGGTTTATGTACTCAAAATCAGCATTAGTTAGATAAACAAACTTACACTTGCTATCACTCACAACGCTCAACTTACAATGGGCTGACACCAGCATTAGGTCCTCAGCATGTACCCACCCTGTCCCTAATTATAAGAGCCAATTTTCTCATTCACAGATACCAAGATAACGCGTTTGGTTAGTTTATGTCTAAAATATTTTCGCTTCTTTCCAATTTCCCCTCAATTAAATGTCATGATTTTTACAACTTAAGATGCCTTTAAATTTTTCCAAGGAAGCGAGTCATGGGATTTTAATCATTCATTAAGAGCATATATGAAAACATCTTTTAATTATTACAAGAACTTGGTAAAAGGTTTTACAGTTAGGGACACTAACCCCTTCAAAATTGGCTCTTATAATTAGGGGAAGAGGGAGTACCATTTCTTTCTTAATCTCCCATCCTTGTTTGTTTCAATAAAAACCTATATGGTAAGTTGTACTATTTCTTTCCCATTCCCACATACTTGTTTTGTTTCAATAAAAATCTATATGGCAACCATTTTTTACACACACACACACACACACACACAGTGACTAATACCAATGATGAGCAAGTGTGACAGAATAGCCATCCATTACTCTATTCAACATTGCATGTGCTAGTGAGGAAAACTAATAAACATGTGGTAAGTTCCCAGAATCTGTGGAGCTTACAATCTCTCCTACACTCTCTCCCAATAAGTATCTCACTAATGAGAGATTTTAGAAGCCAAGGAAGGAGAATCTCCAGGAAGAAAACAATACTGATTCATTCATTGATACTTAACTTGATTACAGCCTAGAATATTTATAGACTAATTGCCTCTAACTCACTCCCTCCATAACCCCATTAACTCATTACTGCATAACTGACTTTCTACATTAACCCATGATCTCCTACTTTCTTGCTAACACATTCAACAATAATACTAATTAATTAAATTAAAACAGGCTCAACAACTCCTCTGTTTATGCAAGGTGCTTTATGGTTTAGGATCTTATCATTACTCCCTTCCTTGAAAACTGCCTTGTCCTCAAGGCGGGATTGGGGGTTCCAGGCGTGATTCTTCAACCAGTTCCATAAGGGCTGGAGTTGGTTACCTCCATTGGTAACTTCCATCAGCAAAAATGGAGCAGACCGGTGGGCATAGGAAATGGGCTCCCAAATGGAGCAGACCGGTGGGCATAGGAAATGGGCATGGGCCCACGATGATCCAATTTCTTCTCCATTCCCAGGGCGAGAATGAGTCAGAGCAACGGTGGGCCGGAAGCTAGACGACGAGCCCCCATACCTGGTACTGCACGATGACGATCTAGGACTGATGCGCGAACTGAGCCAGCCTGGGAGTGTTGCACGAGCACGCGGACGGACGCACGATGAGCGAAGTGACTGGACCAAGGAGCAGCGTTGACGGAAGGGGACTGGAACCGGCACGAACTGAACGGACGAAGCAGCTTTCGGCCACCTGTGACGTGAACTGGACGAACTTGTTGGCACAAGCTGGACGGATGCCCCGATGCGAACTAGTGAAGGACTTCGACAGTGGGCTCCGACATGAAGATTTGGGGGGCGACGAATGAGAGCGACCTAGACGAACGCGACTGAACGATCTGGGCAAGTGACGAGTGATAAACTGGAATGAGAGAGCTCTGCGCAACGACGGGCTATCTCCGCGAGGGCATCCATCGCGTCGAGCCGAGCATCAATCGCGGCTAGTGGGTCACCGACCGTTTGGGTTGCGCCTGAGTCTTGATTCGCGAGGGAAGCTCAAGTGGCAGCGAATGGGCTTTCTTCAGAGTGTTGGTTCGCATGAGATGGGCGTGTGGTCACCATTTTTTGTAGAACGGGGCTCTGATACTAAATGGTAAGTTTCCAGAATCTGTTGAGCTTACTAATCTCTCCTACACTTTCTCCCAGTAAGTATCTTACTAATGAGAGATTTTAGAAGCCAAGGAAGGAGAATCTCCAGGAAGAAAACAATACTGATTCATTCATTCACTGATACTTAACTTGATTACAGCCTAGGATATTTATAGAAGAAAAAATGCAACTGCCTCTAACTCGCTCCCTCTATAACCCCACTAACTCATAACTGCATAGTTGAGTCTCTACATTGACCCATGATCTCCTACTTTCTTGCTAACACACTCAACAATAATACTAATTAATTAAATTAAAACAAACTCAACTACTCCTCTATTTACGCAAGGTGCTTTATGGTATCAAAGATGTAACGACATTTGCGTCAGAAAACTTGACAAGTCACAGATGATTATTTCACCACATAAACAACATGCTTTAAGATAGTGAATGATAGAATGCATCACACATTGCATTTGAAGGAAGAAGCTACAAGGGACTTACAGTCACACCAGCCCGTGCAACAAGTTTATGGGAAACTGTATTAACGTCAACATGGTAGAACCGCAATCTACACCATACCACCATGAGCACATCATAATTCAGAGTTGAAAAGCCAGGATAGATATTTTATTACTTAATGTGCTTGAAAGTTAGAAGAGAAAGTGGAGTCCAACCCTGGGTAATACTCTGCTGCCAACTTTTCCAGTTGTGGTTTTAAATATATGCATTTTCTGCACCAATTTGCCATCCTACAAAATACAACCATGCAAAATTGTGTCGAATCCTAGCTTGCTGTTTTTCAGGGGAAAAAATGAAAGCAATATAGCTTCCAAACAAGTGAAATGAACAACAGAGTCATTCTAAGTGCTTATGAAAATTATGTAACTCAAATCAATTGGACGAAGTAGGAACACAGTCATCCTAAGTTACCAAATTATATAAATCAGATAGTTCTGAATTCTGATCATATCCCGAGGCTTCATCCAACAGAATGATTACCAATTTCTAGCATAACGAAGCTGTTATAAAATGGAAGTGACAATGTCACCTGAACAAGACAAAATGAAGTAGTGCCAAGTCCACAGAAGAATATCTTTCTGTTAGGTTACAAACTATTTACTGCACAAATTTCTTAAATAGTTCTATTTAATTAAGGTATTCTAGTCCTGGATGATGTGAACATCAACGCAATCTTAAACACCATTGAGGTCCTAAAGCATCAGATTAACAACGCCATTACTAAACGGGAAACGAAAAGTTCACCAGAACCAGACAAATTACAGTTGTGCTAAACCCAAAAAGAATATCTTTCTGAAAGATTACAGACCATTGGCCACACTGTATCAGGTGAGGCCAGACAGAAAGGGGCCCATTTGCCCATAATGTCGTTTTCCTTTCTTCAAATATCTAGAAAAACATTTAGTTTCAATTGCTGCTAGTCCACTACGCTCGCAAATTTTCCTCGAAACTCGTTCCAGGAAAAAAAGGGGGGAAACAGAAGAGACAAAAGAAACCGAGAAGAAGATCAATAAACATAACAACACAAGCAAGCACAATAGAAAGTAACCGATGAAACCTTTACTGCTTAATCCATTACTACGAGAAAAGGCAAGCTTTATAAGCTATTCACCAAAATAGGTTGGTTCTAAATTTTTAATTGAAATGTAGAAGCCAAAGAAAAAAAAAAATCACCGTCGCCATTAACTTCTGGGAAAAAGAAACATATCGACCAGGAACCTACCAAACAATTACGACCGCGTCGTTGGGCATCTGAGCCTCCGTAATAACCCGATCGAACATGGTTTCGCTGGAAATGGGTTGTAGTTCAATGGAGACGGGCGAGTCATCGAACTCTTGCAAAGACCCTTCTTGGCGAAGAAATAGATGCCTCTTCCCAAACCTGCTGATCTGACGAGAAGTGTAAATGGATGAAAGAGGCGATCTGCAGCCGAAAGACAGAGAGTTTAAGAATCGTAGAGAGATTTTACGGGAAGAATCAGAAGGGACAGTAATGGCTCTTAAAGATGAAGAAGATGGATAGATTCGAACAGCTTCCAACATCTCGTGAAGAGACTCAAGTATGCGTGCGTGAGAGAGAGAGATTTGGTGGTTAGGTTCAAGGGAAGAAACGTAGAGAATGTTATGGTTGGCGGCGAAGGCTTCCCGTGAAGAGGCTATACCGTTGACCAAGGCTGTAGTGGCGGGGATTTTGGTAGCGTCCTGAATATATTTCAGTTGCAGAAGAGTATCTAGTGAGAAAATCATTTATATATATATAAACTTGAAATTAAAAGTAGCCACCATCAAATATTACCCCAAGTGAACAAGGTTTGGTGTTTAAATTCGTATGAAAATACAAAAGTTGAGAAAATACTCTCAATAACAATTAAATAGTTACATGAAAAAAATTAAAACTAGCCATGGATGTGAATCACATATTATTTATCAACATAACAGATAGTTTTCAATTTGAGCATTCTCTTCATGAATGATCCTCATCAATAAAAATCATCAATCTGATTTTTTCTCCTTTCCATCTACCCTTCTCTCAACAAAACTTTTGGTACGAATCATTTGAATTTTCATACCTAATTCAATTTAACCCCCCTTCCATACTTAATATAAAAGTTAATTAGAGATTAGATTTAATCTTAAATACAAAATTTAAACTCATTTTATCTTTTAGATTTTTCATTTTTCCCAATATGCTACATATGTGTATTTTAGAAAGATCATGTTATATTTATTCAAATTAACCAATTTATTGTATATCTTTAATCTATCCAAATTAATTAAATAGCTTTTATTGAAAAATAGACCTGGTAATAAAATTGCTTAAAGTAACGTTTTCAATAACGGTTTGTCACAATGCAGAAAGTTAAAATGAGATGCAACTAGCTAGCAACAAATATTAATATTAAGAATGAAATAAATATAGCTGTGTTTTGGATTAAATTAAAAACAAAACAAAAACAACCTAAAGAACAGTCTCAATGATATACTCATGGTCTTGTAACTTGCACAAATGACAATGTAGAAAGAACAACCAGCAACAAAATAACGATGCAGGACAGCCTCAGACGAAGGAAGCAAAATTGGTGGAAATGAACAGATCATGAAGAAGCCCAACAACATTAAGGATTGTGCAGAGTAGTGAAGCCACAAAGAACTTCATTGCCTCAAGCTTTCTATGATCTTGGTAAGGGCTGAGTAGGTTCCATAGGCAGATGATGCAACTCCTACTGTGATCACTACAATGCAAAGCGTTGCCTGCACACCACCCAAATGCTTTATTACGTGGGAGTTGTACAAA